>CM067359.1:144779020-144916749 GCA_034401795.1 Chaetoderma sp. LZ-2023a
GCATGACACGTGTGTTTCATTGGTGGAAGTCGCACAGACGTGACTTCGAGGATGATCTGCTGGAAGCATTTGAATTCACTCAGCGTCTGATGTCAGCTGTGGCGGCGTCAGCTGGTGTCGAGCGCGTGTTCTCCAGCTATGGGCTCGTGCAGAGTAAGTTGAGAAACAAACTTGGAACTTTAAAAGCGGCTAAACTAGTATTTCTTTTTCGGTCCCTAAACTGTGACAAAGAAAATGACTTCCGGTTTCAGTTGAATGATGATTGTTGACTAGACTAGTGAAGTACAATTGCAGCATTATTGAAAACTGAAAGTGAAAAGTGATGACAGACACATCTATCTGTGACTCAGTTAGGTTTGCGCGATATTGCTTGAGAGAATATCGATATCGTTATTATAAAAAAATTGCGGTATCTCAATAGTCAATATATCGAGTGTTCTGGTTAATCACTTAATTGTGAATAATTAAAGAATATGCATCCCATCATTCATAACATATTGAATATTTTGAAAGCAATTTCACTGGAAGCCGTTGCTGCCTAAGTCAGCAACGGTTTTCAGTGAAATTGCTTTCAAAATATTCAATATGTTTATTATGTTACGAATGATGGGATGTCTATTCTTTAATTATCACTGTTTGAACTAATAATATATAGAGTTCAAAATTTATATATTACGTCATATTAGCAACGATTTTTCAATTTTGTTCACAATTGCATCACAGATACAGTGAGTAGCAATAGGACAGAAATGATGCAATGCATAAATCTAACGAATTAGCCCTAATTAGATGCACAAAATCTATGAAGGTATGCAAAAGTCATCATTGTCTAAGTCTATCAACCTTGTTAACTTCTGTCTTTAAAAATATGCTCAAATTAAAATTGATAAACTGGTGTACATTTTTCAACAATTTTGGTGGACGATGTTGCTGTCTGCGACAGCTCTATCATCCACCAAATTTGTTGAAAAATGTACACCAGTTTATCTTTAACCCTTAGCACACTGATGTCGAAATTTTTAAATTTCAAATTAAATTTAAAGATAAACTGGTGTACGTTTTTCAACAAATTTTGTGGAAGATGGTGCTGTCACAGACAGCAGCATCGTCCACAAAAATTGTTGCAAATTGTACACCAGTTTATCTTTAAATTTAATTTGAAAATTTAAATTATCATGCTCCAGAGTGCTAGGGGTTATGTTTATTTTGAAAAATTAAAACTCCTACATCAGTGTGCTAAGGGTTAATGTAATGTAATGATGTGTTTACGTGTTACAATGTATATAGTTTCTTGCCAGTTTCAGCAATTACTGATTTTGATTTTTGAAGTTGTAGTAAACTACTTAATTTAATAACATTTCAATCTTTATTGTTTTAGTGTTAAATAAAATGGAGCCCAAAAGTCCAACTTGATAAGCACTAGCCAATAGTAATCGAGACACTCAATGACACTCCAGAGTGACTCCAGACGCATGTCATAGCTGAAAAAAGAGACAGTGTCTTGCTTTAAAAGAGTGTGCTTTTGGAATTAGACTAATAGTAATAGCCATACTGGCCCATACATGACTTTTCATGTACACTATTGCTTTAATGGTCATGTAGTGACATGTACGCACATGGAATTCTCCTCTTCTTTACAGCTTACACATACTTAATGATCATACTTTGTACACATGTGTGATGTACTGTGTACATGAACCTCAAGTATGTAGATTGTAGATGTGGACTCGTGCACTGGGTCTAGTCTTGCTGATGACAAATATGAGCAATTAAGTGTATAATTCTATTTTGTGTTGATGTTCAAGTGCCATGGAAGCAGTAAAATAATTATGTTACTTTAATTTAACAAAATTACTGTTAATTGTATTAATTACTTGAAAATTCCTCTATTTTTGCAAAACTGATTTAAATCACGATTTTTTCGATAAAAATCGAGTGATTTAAATCATGATTTAAATCATGATATAAATCAATTGATTTAAATCAAGCCAACCCTGATAGCAACAAGTGCAATACATGCTTTTCGCATTAAGGATTTTAGTGTTTTTTAAAAGAATCTAAGTCTTTAATCAGTGATAGTTTGTGTGTTCTGAAAGGATAACTAAGGACTATGGAGAATACCGCCCAAGACAACCAGGTTGTATTGTTCTTTATATCCATAGTTAAAAGACTTAGGTCTCTAAATTTCGTTGTGTCGCATGTTCCAATTTCTAACCCCATAGAATCTGGGACGTGTGCTAGCAACGATATATGCCAGACGATCGCCTTCTTTAAACCCCAACAGGCGATCGGCAGATATGAAAATAGGTGTTTGCTACGGTATTTCTAACACGAATATCGGCTGACGTCGTTCTCCGTAGAATCCGAGCGGGTGACGTCACACCCGGTCGCTCGGATGTTTATGTGAAGAAAATTTTTTTCATTAATTCGCGCATCTTGTTCTGGGTGCTGCGTACTAAAAAATGGTACCGGAAACTTTAGAATGATCAAGTTTACGTGCGATCACGATCGGTTTGCAATGATCGGTGGTTTCAAAATTCTTGAGTAGATGCGTGGTCTGCGGTTTTACCGTGTGAGACAGCAGTTGTTATACATTTTGTTGTTTTCTTCACATATCGTGCTGCGTTCGTTAGGAGTATAATTTATATTGATTAGTAAATATACCCTGAATGCTATGCGATATGATTCCTGGAGCCGTTACACATCCTGTAGGATCTATTATGGGTGTGTTGTGCCCGCCGCGTTCTTGTCGTCATAATCAATGCGATCGTTGTTGTAGCGTGGCGGGGTGGGGTGCGGCAGGTTACGGTTAATTTATGAGTCAAAATATTTGAAAATTAATTGTCTGCCTTCCATCCGTGTCTCGTTCCGCTTGTTTATTGTAGGTTTGTGCTTATTTTATAGGCCAAGCCAGCCCCGCCATCATGTGACGACTGCCATAAGTTTGTCCGTGTAATGTTCAAGGACCATGTCTGTTTTAGGTGTGCCCTGTGTAATATAGATCATAGGTGTAATGTTTGTGCAGTGTGGTCCGTCGAAACGATGGTTAAGTTCCTTGCCCAGAAGGACTTGGCTGGGTCAGGCGGTCCGAGAGGAAATCGTGGAGCGCCCGGTTCGGCCGGTGGGGGTGCTCCACGTCCCCAGCTGGAGGTGGCGGAGATGGCACCGCCGGCGTGGTTTGGTCCGGCTATGCAGGGTTTTCTGCATAGCGTTCTGCCCACGCTGGTGTCGTCCCTGCTACCAAAGGTTGGGGGGCAGTTTCTCCCCATGCCTGGTACGGATCCTGTCTTCGGACAGGATTCTGGACTGATTACCGAGGGGGCCGTCTCGTACGGCCCCCTGGCGGGTCCGTCTGGCTTCGGCCAGACGGGTTCTGTCTCTGCGGCCACCTCCGGGTGGTCCAGCAGCGGTGGCCGGTCCGTCGGGTGTGGGAGCCGTCCGCCAGGACGGCTCCACGGTTTATTCGTCTAGTGACGGCTCTTCGGAGTCTGAAGACGATGAGGCCGAGGAGGAGAGGTTGCTGCGGCCCGTGAAGCCGCAGGTGGAGAATATGGAGGTTGATTCCGTCCTGGACGGAACCGGCCTCCATTTGTCTGGTTTGGCGCAAGCCAGGTCAGCGGCTCCGCCTGCGGCTGAGGCCAATCCGTTACCGTGCACCGGTTCCGCGCGGCTTGGTTTGTCACCAGCCGTCAGGGGAACCGGTGTGCCGGGCCAGGCGTGGTACTCACCTATCTCGCCTGGTCCGGCAGCCGGACATGGGGTGCCGTTGGCGCCCGTGGCCGGCTATGGTTCCTCGACGGTTACGGGTCCGTACGGTTTTCCGTGCGGACCTACCCCATGGACCGGAGTGTTTCATGGGGTGGCGGCGGAACCATGTGGTAGCGGAGTGCCTGGCGTGTCAGCCGTGGCTCCTGGCCGGGAGGCCATGGCTGGCAGACCCGTAAGCATGTCAACGGGTGACGTGTTTGCAGGGGTATCTTCTTCGGAGTTAGATTGGTCTGATGCTCTGGCGTGGCTAGCCAGAGTTGACCCGTCTGTGGTTTCGGCCACGGCCGATGAAGATGCGCCCCGTCCGTCGGTTGCGTCGATTAGGACGGGGATTTTGCCCGCGGCCCGGATCCAGTCAGTGGGACTGGATCCACGGTTCATTGATTTGTTGGATGCTATTTATAGTAAACAACTAATGACCAAGGGTCAGCTCCCTGCGGCCTCCAGGGAGGTGCGGGCAAGGTGCCGTATTCCGCGGGGTGAATACGACAGGTATGGTGTAGTCCCGTCGGTCACGGAGGATGACCGATGGGTACTGGGCGTCCAGAGTGCCGGTTCGGGTGGTCCCGGTCCGGCACTAGTGGATAAGGCCCAGGTACACCAGGAAGAAGTCCTGGCCCTATGCGATGAGGGTGTGAGGGCAGCCATGAGCGCTGTCAATCACTCCTATCGTCTACTTCAGTCGGTGTGGGCTGAAGCGGGGGCAGGCCACCCTGTGCCACCTGTGGCGCTATCGTGCGTTAATGACGGCTTGGTGCTGTCAATGGACGCATTGGCAAGGGTGCAAGCGCGTGTGACGAAGTCCAGGAGGCAAATGGTCATTGACCATATGCGTCCGGCTACGGCAGTCAGGGAGCGTCTTCTTGGGACGCCCCTGACAGGGCCTAGCATCTTTGGTGGCCAAGCGCGGGCCATCTTAGAGGACACCGCCAGTATTGCGCAGAATCGGTTAGCGGTAAATCTCCAGCTAGAGCTGGTGCGGCAAGCGCACGCACTAGGGGCTGTGGGCAAGCCGCTAACCGGACAGCCTTCAAAGAAACAGAAAAAGCATAAGGGCAAGGCGAAAGCCAGGCCTATTGCGACGTCTGTTTCGGCTGGGTTCTCGGAGCCGCCGCCGGCGAAGAAACCCAGGAAGGCTGTAGAGGCGCCTACCCTCCCCAATGTTGCTCCTGACCGCCCTAGAGGTGGTAAGGGGAAGGGTAAGGGTAAGGCCTCAAAGGGCGGACAGAAGGGGCCGAAGCGTACCTGAGGGTACGCAAGCTCCCTTCATATCCGCCTGGACCGCACCTGTGCGACAGGAACAGCGGTGCCAGTTATACCCGTCGTACCTAGAACGAAATGGTTCTCACTCTCTCTCGTTAAGAAGGGGGGTGGGGGGGCGGACTGCGAGCCGGACAACCCCGTTAGACGTCGAGGCGTCTATGGTGGGTGGAAGGCTCATGCGTTTCGTCGAGGTTTGGCGAGGTGTGACGTCAGACAGTCTGGTCCTGGGATGGTTATCCCAGGGTTACATGCCGGAGTGGTGGGACTTTCCGCCACAAAATCTGTCTTTGGCACCAGTCTGGACACCCGTACCAAGGGAGCCAGACAAGTTAGAAGCCGTTCAAAAGGAAGTGTCGGGTTTGCTTCTGAAGGGAGCAATAAAACCAGCAAACCGGAACACTCCAGGCTTCTATTCAAACATGTTCCTTGTCCCCAAGAGCACGGGGGGGATGGAGACCCATACTCAATCTCAGGCCATTAAATTGGTTTATCCATACGCCTCGGTTCCAGATGGAAACACCGAGGTCGGTAATGGCGGGATTGAGGAAAGGAATGTGGTGTGTATCGATCGATCTGAAAGATGCATATTTCTACATTCCGATCAATCGGAGTTGGCACAGGTTTCTGAGATTTGCGTTTCAGAATCAAGTATGGGAGTTTACAGTTCTCCCGTTTGGCCTGTCGACAGCTCCGAGGGTTTTCACAAGAGTGGTCCTTGCGGTGACAGCGTTTCTCAGAAAAGAGAACGTGGCGCTACACACCTACATAGACTCGGCAGCCAGGTTGAACGTGGATACTGCTCTGACTCTGAAGTTACTTTCAGATCCAGGCAAGGCGGTTCCTTCAGATGCTGGGCATGATGGTCTCCATGGAGCAGGTTATCCCGTACGCTGCTCTAATGCGAAGACCTATCCAGTTGTATCTGATGTCTCTGTGGAAACAGAGAACAGAACCCCTGTCAAAACTGGTGCCAGTTTTGGAGCCGATAATATCGCATCTTCTATGGTGGAAACAGCGTCAGAATCTCCTAATAGGGGTTTCGCTGCACCTACCCCACCCCCAGCTGTCCGTTTACACGGATGCATCGCTGGAAGGGTGGGGTGCCTGCCTGGGAGAACACCAGGTCTCGGGCACATGGACTCTCCCGGAGAGTCAGCTGCATATCAATCTGTTGGAAATGATGGCAGTGGAACTGGCATTGGAAGAGTTCCTTCCGATGATCAGGGGCAAGGTGATATTGATACGGTCGGACAATTCGACAGTAGTATCATATATAAATCGCCAAGGAGGGACCAGGTCGCCCACCCTGTGCATCAGGGTGTGGCACTTGATTCAATGGTGCAGGAATTACTCGGTTGTTTTGAAAGCAGCTCATATTCCTGGCCGATTGAACATTCTGGCGGATGCTTTGTCTCGCAGACAGAGAATCCTGCCATCAGAATGGTCCCTCAACCCTCCAGTTCTGCGACGGATCTTCGAGCATTGGGGCAAACCCAACGTGGACTTGTTCGCCACAAAGGAAAATGCTCAAATCATGACATATGTCTCGCCGATTCCAGATCCAAATGCCGTCGATACAGACGCTCTGGCGATAAGCTGGAGAGGGATGCACGCTTACGCGTATCCACCCACCATTCTTCTACCGAAGGTATTGGTGAAGGTCAGGGAGGAACCGTGTCTGGTCCTGCTAATAGCGCCGTATTGGCCGAGCAGGGCGTGGTTCACGGATCTTCTAGATCTGCTGGTGGAAAATCCTGTGCAGTTGCCCGAGATTCCGAACATAATCTCCCAGGCCAAGGGACGCTTCCTACACGAGCGTCCCGAAATGTTCAAATTGACTGCGTGGATGTTGTCAAACAACGTTCCACGTCGGAAGGCTTTTCTCGACAGGCTGCTGATTTCATCGCGGCTGCGAGAAGGAGGTCAACCTTCAAGTCATATAACAACAAGGTTAACAGATTTGCAGACTGGTGTGAAGAAAAGGGTATTGATACCTTTCAATCCACTATTCAGCAAATAGCAGACTTTCTCTGTGAGCTGTTCTTTACAGGACTAGCTCCCGTCACAATTGCTGGATACAAGTCAGCTTTGGCATCAGTTATCCCTTGTCTAGCCAACAGGGATAGTCCAGAGGTGGCCCAGTTAAACGTGATGTTGAAGGGAATGAGCAATCTCCGCCCGAGACAACCGGTAGTCATTCCAGCCTGGAGTCTATCTTTAGTGCTTAATGTACTGGCCAAGCACCCATTCGAACCGTTGCGTTCGGCTAGTCTAAAGCATTTGACTCTAAAGGCGGTCTTTCTATTGGCAGCTTCCTCAGCTAGAAGGCGCAGTGAGATCCATGCGCTTTCGGCAGAGAGGAACCGATTTATTGTTTCTGGAGAAGGTCTGCGTCTTCTGCCAAGAGCAGAATTTATGTCAAAGAACCAATCTTTGAGATATCCCGGCAAACCGATCATTATACCGAAGTTAACCAGGTTTGATCGTGATGCCAGTGTCTGGTGCCCGGTCCGTGCTTTGACTAAGTACAAGAAACGGACTGACTCGTTACGGTCGAACGATAGACATCTGTGGATCTGCCATAAAAAGCCTTATGGCGCCGCATCCATGGATACTATCTCTCGTTGGGTGGTCGAATGCATTCAGACTACTCATGAGATGGCGACTGGGCACCAGGTGCAGGGCGTAAGGGCACACGATGTTAGAGGAATAGCCGCCTCGACCGCCCTTTACAATGGTGTTCCGTTAGAGGACATCATGGCTGTTGCACAATGGCAATGTGAGTCCTCATTTACGGATTACTATATGAGGGATGTGTCAGACTCAGCCAATCCACTCGCTTTAGCTGTTTTGAAACGATAGTTAGGTGACCACACTGCTTTTCCCCTTTTTTCACTTTGGTAAGAAAAGAACCTAAAGCAGGCATGGTCAAGCGAGAGGATGTCAACCAGATTGTGTCACTGATGGCCGAACCGGTGAATGGTTGGAGGCGGTACGTCTGAAGTCCTGTTATCATAAGGTAATTCAACAAGTGAGAGTTTTGTATTATGTATATGTATCATGTTCATTCATCTTATATATTCATGCTCATTCCCAGGCTAATACAAGCGATATGCAGGGAGTAGTTAACCCTCTTGGCATATTGGTGTTTCAGGCGAGATACATGTTCGTTAGTTCTCTCCCTTTTCTTAGGAGGAAAAAGGGGGGGGGGGGGGGGCTGAGACGCGAATGTGATTCGGTTCCGTGAACTTGACGGTCCTTTTAGGTCTCCGTTAGTCAAGTTTGAAGTCTAAAATCTTTCTCCAAGGGGCAAAATTAGCATGTATGGCTTGCCCCTTCCCACCAGGTTACTGATCAAATCTGGTGTATATCAGAAGTAACAGAATGGTGAGTATTGATCGAAGGAGAATGCAGGAAATGTCAATTTCCCTTTCTCCGAGATCTAACAATACTCACCATTCTGTTACGGACCCAGCCTCCCAGCCCCACGGAGGCAAGCCATAGTTTTCTCTTGTTTGGTGGCTATGCAAACAATATGAGCTCTATGGTAAACGGGTACTCGGCAGTGGGGAGCCGGGTACCCGGTTCCCAGGAGTCGGTAAAGCTTTCTAAGTCTATAATCCTAGAGCCGCTGTCAAGGCCAGCTGTATATCAGAAGTAACAGAATGGTGAGTATTGTTAGATCTCGGAGAAAGGGAAATTGACATTTCCTGCACTCTATATGACAAGACCTCAGTGGCGATTGTATATCGGAAAAATGTCTCCAGATTCCCTCCTTGATTTCTTGAAAAATCATAAAATATTTGGTTTCCGTTCGATAACTTTAGTTAGCCTGCATAGATTTAGTTCAAATTTCAGAAATACATCCCTCTGCATGAGAGCTGGACTGGAATGCATTTGGCTGAAATCTGTCTGTAATGACCGAGTAAATCACTAGATATCTTGAAAAGCCATATAATATATGGATTTAAAACATCCTGGTCTGGGAATGTGTAACCAGAACTGCTAATTTATTTTCTTTCTGAAATCTGCTGTTTCACTAATGTCAATAGTTTCTCTGCACAGTGCACATGTATGTTATTTCACTGCACATGTTTGTTGTTTCACTGACTCGCAGTACAGGTGTAAATTATGAGTTTGAAGCAGTCTGGTGGATTGTCCAAATAGCGCTGGTAATTGTGTCGCCACGCTTTCACCAACTTTCCCACTCTTCCACCCTCATCTCACCTGACCCAACACTGGTTGAGGAGTCTAATGTAAACGTCGCGTAACAATCCACAATCATGTGAGTACCGGTAACTCACACACCTAATTTGTTTGAATTGCGACGACCTTCACTTTCTGCACGCGCCCCCAACCTGCACCCTGCCCTGTGAGCGGAGACTAATGTACATGTAAATTATTCACACACCATAGACTCGGCCACTGCACAACTAGTTTCAACCTTTTGGGTCTCATCAGGGGCAGGTAGGATTTGAACCTATGGCAATGTATGAACCTCGGATTACGAGTCAGACTCGTTACCTCTAGGACATTAGACAACTGTCGACTTGGTGTCGATTATGCAAACTAGCTGCCGCTGCACCTAATAAGACCCGAGAAGCAGGCCTTGACATTAACTTTTTTCCCACCTGCCCTGTAGGACGGACGGGTCAGGGTGAATTATGCCCGCTGTAAAATTCAACTGCTGCAATGCCATTGTGAACCGATTTAGTATCCTGGCTCCTTAGGTACTTCCGCCCATCTGCACATTCTAAAAATCTTGTCACTGCAACTCCTCCAATAGTTTGAGAGAGAATTGTTTGAAACTTGACAGGGTGATTGTGCACCACCCAAAGATGTGCGTAATGTTTTTAAAAAAATTTCATCGCTCTGTCCTGTACGTCTGTACATCCAGAAATGTCGCTGCAATCCTACCATTTCAGAGAGAATTGTTTGAAACTTGACAGTATAAAAGATGTGCAGTCCATCCTGCTTGTCCGTAGATGCGTATGTACATCCGTCCGCAAAAATCTTGTCGCTACAACTCCTAGGATTTGAGAGAGAATTCACCTTTCCAGAGTATCCATCCATCATCTGACCTCTTATGACGTCATAATCACCTCAGCGTGTGTGTGATGACGTCACAATTATTGCGTCACAAAGGGTGCCATATAGACTGTCATCAAATCTCAGAGTCTGACACATATGAATTGTATGTCTGTAATTATTGGCTATTTAATAAGCAACAGCAGCACCCAGTAAAATTGTTTTCAAAATATTCAACAGCTTACCTGTGTATTTTTTTGGAAATTGATAGTTAGGGTGTTCAGCGATCGATCGGTCGATCCCAACACGAGCGAGGTGTTGGTGGAGCTGAGCTAAAGATGGGCGGGGCATAGCTAAAACCGGAAAGGTCCATGGTTTGAACACCTCCCAAAGATGTACCTAGATAATGTTCAAAGTATATGCATCGGTCATGCATGGCTGATTTGCATGCACTTGCGATTGTATACATGTAAATCATGGTATTGGGAAACACTCACATCGGGGATGAGCATACATGTAGTTAGACATGATTAAATCGAAAATTGCTATTATGTTTTAAATCGTGAATTTATATGATTATAAATTAAATAATCGAATAATCGTGAATATTTCTGTTGCATAGATTATTTCAAAACCTAACTTTCAATTACTTTCTAATGCGATTGTTCATGAAAAATGACATTTTGCTTAGTGAATGTATGTCCATTTGCAGAGCAAGATAAGACTATTTTTTAAAATGTATTACTGGAATGCCTGGCTCGAGAATCGAGCCAGGCATTCCAGTGATGCATTTTCAAAAATAGTCTTCTCTTGCCCTGCAAATGGACTTCTCTAAACACCATTGCCGTTTTCGTCATTGATATTCTTTTGTTGTTATGTCTTAGTAATTTGTATCCAAGCTTATTAATCGAGTAATCACGATTATTTTTTAATAATCGATCGCGATCACTCAACACAATAATCGCGCAAGCCTACATGTAGTTTTGTTGGGGTGTGGTGTGGAGGGTGGACAGTGGGTGGAAGTGTATATCAATCTCTAGCTTACTAACTTGTTTATTTTTTAATTAGTAAATGACTAACGAACGATCTAAGCGTAATATCTTATGATTCTTCTACATCATCAAGTCTTGCTCAATCAAGATTAGATCTGGGCCAATCAAAGTGCGAATTATGCACTCTATCTGTCCACGGAAGCTAAATTGAATACAGTGCAGACATGGCAGAACCATGCACATAGGGAGTAAGTTCGCTTTCATTTCGCCATGAAGACGTTGTCTGTCCGTCAAATCGCATCTCCTTTATGCTTGTACCGATTTCAACCCAATTTGACTGGAAGGATCTTATGGTGGTAGGCTCTAGAGGATGTATTCAGAATTTTGATTGGTCAATTTTTCGGGTATTTTAACAGAAGAAACCGAGGCATGCTCATCGATTGAACAATTTCTGTGACGACATACTGGCATTGGCAAATAAAAATAAAGCAAATGAATGGGTGGAAGAAACTAAGAATGCAGACTAAATGGCAGAAACCTCACAGAAATATACCGTAGGAATCAATTAAATGCTCAATCGTAATTCATGAATAGCCTACACAGTTTGATTGGTTGAAATATCTTCATGTGAGTTTCTTTATATTTCATGCTCCACAGTTATTTTATTTGTAAAACGCAAATTCGATCTTTTGACACCAGTTTACGTTTTAATTCGTAACCTGCCCGGTGAGGATAATTAAAAACTTAATGTACCGGTAAGCTGTCCGAATGTAGTTTTCACCTGTCTCGGCTGGGCAGTCCTTAATATCTTGTGCTGCCAAAAGGTTGAAACTAGTCATGCAGTTGAGTCTATGGTGTGTGAATAAGTCAGTAATTGTGAGAGTAAAATGTCAGTGGTCTGATGGTCAACTCTTAATGGTCTAATTTTGTGAAGAAAATCTAAAAATGATATTATTAAATGTCCATTTGCAAGCCAAGAGAAGATAATTTTTGAAAATTTACCACTGGAATGACTGGCTCACTCTTCAAGCCAGTCATTCTAGTGGTAAAATTTCAAAAATAGTCATTCCTCAAGATCACTGCAAAAGCTACCAGACGTATGGCTAATACATGTATAATTAATGAACCATGGAGAGTGGCCTGCTCAATAAAATGTCAATAAATAAAACTCGGAAAATCAGCTGTTAGATATATGGATTTTCAGTCAGCCTATTAAGTTACACATTGCATATGTTATTATGTTAACCTTTTAAACCCCCAAGTTGGGCAAAAAAACTTGTGTACTGGACTTGTTCATTTGCAAAATTGTCAGTTTTCTCATAGAAAATGTCCCTCTGCAAACAAAGAGAAGACTATTTTTTTTTAATTTACCACTTGAATGACTGGCACAGTTATCGAGCCAGTCATTCCAGTGGTAAATTTTCAAAAATAATCTTGATATGCAAAGGGAGATTTTCTATGAGAAGACTGAAAATTTTCTTGATCATGTTTGATTAAGCATACGGGGCCCAAATTTGGATTATAGATGCTTCCCATAGATATTGTATATATATATTAGCAAGATCACTCATGGCCCTCTCAAAAGAGGCATTTCAGAGTTCAGTATTGTCTCGCCGATCTCGTTTAAATATGACAATATCATATTACTAACAGAATCATATTCTTTGTTGCAAATTCCAGTTCCTAGTCGAATACATTGTCCGATTAATACCTCCATCCAAATTTTGTTTGCGATAAAAATATATAAATTAAGGTCATGAGGATAAATATAGACTATATCTATGAGGATAATGGCTCTATCTATCCTCCATGAACGTTAGAAACATTTTTGCTAGGTCTCTTCTGATTACTGAAAGAAATTGGAGACAACATTATTACAGCATTTTATAGACTGGCATGAAGTATCCAGAAGAATGAGAAGAGCACTGAGAAACATCACGATCTACTGATAGTTGTTGACACATGTTGACAAGTTGCCAAAATGAAATGAAATGTCAGTTGACCAGCTGTTACTGACAGCTTGCATCGAAGTGTCAAAATCTGAAAATACCCAGTCAGGCGCACTGGCGATTTACTGAACTCAAGTCAACGTTCCTGATCGCGAGCTGGTGTAATACAATCACCTTGGCATGAAAATGTCATGGTTCAGCCATCACTGGACAGGATTAGCCGCCACCAAATAATTCTGACCACCACTAAAGATTAAACTGGCTAGATTTCTGATTGCAACCACCATTTCCGTTACCTAATTTATGAAGTTTTTAAATCATTTTAAATAAAGGGGTTTTCAAGGAAATGGCCTCAAATAGGCTAGATAATGACTAACATGTCACTGTATGGTATCAAAATTTCATCATTTTATAGAAAACTTAAGCAACTCACAAGCCTGGGTTGTACTGCCTTAAGAATGTCTGGCACTAATTTGGTTGTTGAACATAAGGATACTGATAAATTTATTACACCCAGACTTTGTACAACGTATATGGGGTTATATACAAATTTTCCCCATCAATCTATGAACAGGCAACAACTTTTTATAATCATTATTATGACCTCATCACACACAAACTGACACAATTCTCTCAATTGCGACAAGTGCCTTCTTGTTAGCTCACCTGGCTTGAAAGGCCAAGTGAGCTTATGCCGTGGTGACCGTCCGTCGTCTGTCAACTTTTCCTTTAAACGACTTCTCAAGAACCACTAGGTCGATTTCAATTATATTTGGCAGGAAGCATCCTTAGGGCATAGGGATCGAAGTTTGTTCAAATGAACCTGATCGTCCAATTTAGCTGGTGGCCTTCTTGGATTTAGGCAGATTTTAGGAAACGTCTTTAAAAATCTTCTCCGAAACTGCTTAGGGGATTGATGCAAATCTCATGAAATATGATCTAGAGCAAGAGCTGAATCAAGTTTGTTCAAGAGACCTTGATTGGTCAATGGTTCGGCAGCCACCTTGGTTGACCTATTTGTAGCATAAATGACTTCTCCAGAACCGCTGAAGAGATCGGGCCAAAATTTGGCAAATATGATTAGGGCCTATGGGCATTTAAAGTTTGTTCAAGAGAAGTTTATCCATCAAAAAACATGGCCACCGTGGGCCAATCAAAATATAGCGTGTTTGGTAGCCATATTGGATTTTTTTATTTGATTGATTCTGAGGCCGAAATTGTGTTTTGCGGTATTCTGATCACAAATTTGCAATTTTCTAAACTGTCGAATAAACGGTTTGGTGGCCATCTTGGATAATTTTCCCGCCAAAAGCTCCCATACTAAAGCAATGGGAAATTTAAAATGGTTTCTTCTCGAGAACTGCTTGGCTGATTTCAATTATATTTGGCAGGAAGCATCCTTAGGGTGTAGAAATTCAAGTTTGTTCAAATGAAGCCGATCGGCCAATTGGGCCGGTGGCCATCTTGGATTTTGGCCGATTTTTAGAAACGTCGAAAAATCTTCTCCGAAACCGCTTATTGGATTGATGCAAACCTGATGAAATAAATATAGGTTGTGGCAAGAGCTGAACCAAGTTTGTTCAAGGGAACTTCATTTGTCAAATGGTTTGGCGGCCATCTTGGTTGACCTAGTTGTATCGAAAACGACTTCTCCAGAACCGCTGTAGGGATCGGGCCAAAATTTGGCAGATATGATTAGGGACCAAGGGCTATTAAACTTTGTTCAAGGGAAGTTGATCTGTCAAAAAACCTGGACACCATGGGCCAATCAAAATATAGCATGTTTGGCATCCATATTGGATTTTTTTATTTGATGGATTTTGAGGCCGAAATTGGATTTATGTGTTTTTGGGTATTCTGATCTCAAATTTGTAATTTTCGAAACTGTCGGGTAAACGGTTTGGTGGGCATTTTGTTGATAAAGAGCATTCTAGTTGAAATGCCTATGGTCCAGGTGAGTGATACAGGCCCCTTGGGCCACTTGTTGTCATCTATGCGAGGAAACTGGACTATATACTTAACTCTTTAACTCTTTAACCCTCAAACTTATTGAAGAAAATTTCAGAAAATGTCCCAGACCAAGAGAAGACTATTAAAAAAAATAGTCTTCTCTTGCCCGCAAATGGACATTTATCAGGACCACTGCAGAAGGTGTTTTTTGGGTGATATGAGTGCTGGCAGTTTACCTGTCTGCCTGCTGCATTTCTGCAGACTACATTTTAACTCTGGAAATGCTGAATATTTCAAAAACAATTTGAGTGAAATTGTTAACTAAGCCACCAACAGCTTTCAGTCAAATTAATTTTTTGGAAATATTCAGCAGGTCCAGATTTATTGTTCATTGAAATTATTGTCTGGTGGCTTGTAGCAATCAGACAGTTTAATGGTCAAAATTGGTCAAGAAAATCAGAATTTTGTTTAAATAGCGAATGTCTATTTACTGGCTAAGAGAAAACTAATTTTTGAAAATTGACCACTGGACCATGACGGGCTCGGTTATCGAGCCAGTGATTATAGTGGTCAATTTTCAAAGATTGTCTTCTCTTGTTCTGTAATTAGACATTCACTATTTAAACAAAATTCTGCTTTTCTGCAGCTATTGTCATAAATTTTCAAAAAATAACTTGTTCAGCAAGTGGACAGTTCGCAAGACCACTGCAGAAGCCATTTTTGACCGGCCTGGCTGTTAAGTGTTAAACATGGCTAGAAATTAACCTGTTATCCTGTTATTCGTAACTGATCCAGCTGGTTCTCTGTGTATCAACAGAAGCAGGTTTATGACACAATTCAAACATGCTTTATTTTACTTCTTACTTCATCACCCGGTTGGTGTAACTTGTGGTGTCTTAACCCATTAGTAGTCAAGCCGACCACCAAAAGTGGCCGCTAAATGTACAATGGTCTTGAAAAATGTCTATTTGCAGGCCAAGAGAATACTATTTTTGACAATGTACCACTGGAATGACTGGCTCGTTTATAAACGAACTAGTCATTTCAATGGTAAATTTTCTAAAATAATATTCTCTTGGCCTGAAAATGGACATTTAAAGGTGCATATTTATGCCAAAATGCTTGAGAATAAAATTTATAAAATTGTTTAGTCTTACTGGCTTAAATCGTGTGCCTAATTGTAATAAACCGAAATAAATCTTAACATATGATTTCATTCCATATAAATTAATATAAATTTTGAAGTTTGAAAATTGAATTAGAAACATGAGTCCCTAATTCAAATTCACAACTTAAAAAATTATATTAATTTATATGGAATGAAATATTAAGATTTAATTTGTTTCATTACATCTATGTACACAATTTAAGCCTCTAAAAGTATGTAATTTTAACTATTTTATTTTGGAACAATGTGAACATGCACGTTTAACTTAGAAGCAAAGATTTTAACTTTTTGACGATTAATTAAATGATCAATTCTCCTAATAACTAATGATACATTCAGAACATTTGATTAACCCTTTCAAATTGATGTCAAAGCTGGCCAAAACCAACCTCTGCAGTGGCTTTGAGGAATGTCCATTGGCAGACGAACAGGAGACTTTTTGAAAATTTACCACGAATGACTGACTCGATTTAGAGTCAATTTTTAAAAATAATCTCTTGGCCCGCAAATGGACATCAATAAGCAAATTTTTTTTTTTATCAAATTTAGTCATCAACACTCATATCAGCCAAAAACGGCTTCTGCAGTGATCTTGGGAAATGTCAATTTGCAGACCAAGAGAAGACTATTTTTGAAAATTTACCACTGGAATGACTGGCTCGATGACCGAGCCAGTCATTCTGGTGGTAAATTGTCAAAAAAAAGTCTTATTTTGGTCTGCATATGGACATTTTCTATGAGAAAATTTAAATGCTTTAGAATAAATTCAAGGGTTAAAGGATTAAGTGTAATATTCTGACTGCAGTACCATACTACACTCACACAGTACCATACTACACTCACACAGTACCATACTACACTCACACAGTACCATGCTACACTCACACAGTACCATACTACACTCACACAGTACCATATTACACTCGGACAGTACCATACTACACTCACACAGTACCATGCTACACTCACACAGTACCATACTACACTCACACAGTACCATACTACACTCACACAGTACCATACTACACTCGGACAGTACCATACTACACTCGGACAGTACCATACTACACTCGGACAGTACCATACTACACTCGGACAGTACCATACTACACTCGGACAGTACGGATTAGTACAATATTTCAAGGATCTATAAATTTCCAGGTCTACTGATGCATATGGATCACAATTTAAAAAAATCTTGCTTAATAACCAACGCAAATCTATGTATCCTGTTTACAAATGTGTACTTTATAAATCCGCGATATCTTATTGTGTAAAAACCCTAGTATACACATGTCATCCTTTGATCAGCTAACAGGATTTGTTAGCTATGCGGAGGCAGTTTTAATTAGGGGCTACGCGATAATCTGTATATACAATGTAGCTTCTAATTAACCCTTTAACACACATCAGTCAAAAACGTCTTCTGCAGTGGTCTTACGAAATGCGCATTTGCAGGCCATGAGGCTATTTTTTAAAACTTACCACTGGAATGACTGGCTCGATAACCGAGCCAGTCATTTCAATAGTACATTAAAAAAAATAGTCTTCTCGTTGTCTGAATGGGCAAAGTTGAAATTTTTAAAACAAATTCGAGGGTTAAAGGGGTAAATGACGTTATTAATTATTAATTAAACAGGGGTAGTATTTTTTGTAGGTATGTGTCAGAAAGCTATATTGTCGCCCGGGGTGAGTGGGGATGTTGTGCGGGCGTGTTTATCGTGATTGATAGAAGTGCTTTGTAATTTCTAACAATTGTAAGATAGATGACGGAGGTTATTTCATTATTATATCCTATGGAAAAAGGTAGGATGGTATTTGATTTATGTATGTACTGTTGTAATTGCCTAATGAGGGTGACGTAAATTTATCATACGTATTTGATGTATATCCTGCTGTTGTTGTTTTTTAGATCTATTTAGTTCCGAGTACAATATAATATATTGACACTTATTGATTATTTTGATAATAATTTGACTGCCTCGGCAATAACTTTCAGCCAAATTATTTTCAAAATAATATGCAGTGTGTTGTTTATATCATTTAATAAAATATAGTCTGGGTCTGTATAGAATGGATCAAACGATTTGTGTTTAACCCTTTCACAGATGAATTCCACATGTCTCATTTTCAACGCTATCATACAGGAAAACTGTTTAATATTTTGAAATTAATTTAACTGGAAGTCATTGCTGGCTTAGGCGGCAATGACCTCCAGTCAACTTAATTTCAGAATATTCAACAGAATAAGTTTTATATCGTAAAGAAATTGCTTATTCAGGGATTTGTCGGTGAAATTGTTAATGGATGACATTAAAGTGAAAATCCTAGTAATAAAGATATTGAGTCATCATATTTCAGAGACGTTTATTGGACATGATAACATCTCAGTCATCATCATTGTTGTGTTCATTAGATTGCGCAAGACAATCATAGTAGTTAAATACAGCTCAGATTTGTATGCGTGTATGTGTGTTCATTTTCATTGTTTTAACACAATTTAAACCCGTGATGCGGTAGTCTTGAGCCACTGTTTGAATAATCCAGCCAGTAATAACAGGTAAATTGTCAAAAAATAGTCTGCTCTTGGCTTGGAATTGAGCATATTCTATGCTAGAAATTAGTTTTCGACCAAATTTGGTGCTGAAATGGTTAATAAGGAATAATCAGAACTTTGATTTCAGTTAATTCAGTATTGTTTAAATATTATGTTTAATTGTATTTTCTTTGGAATTGAGGTAGATTTGACATCAATAATTTGAAATATTAATTAATCCTTTCACCAACAACGCTTATTCCAGTTGCTTGTCTCATTAGATAGGTGGTCAGCCAGGTAGCAGCTCAATAAGCACGATGTGCCTTAGTGCATTCGTCGGTCAGCCACAAAAGCATATTCCAGGGGGTCATTTCAAGAGTTTTTGTGCACAGCAATCAAACTTGGTGTATGCATTCATTGTTGGCTTACAGCGTGGAGTGTAAGAAAACTAGGTGCGTGTGACCTACTTTTTATGCTTCTCCCACAGCTACACTAACTGATCCAGTTATTCCAATGGATCCAGTCATTCCAATGCGTAATTTTCAAAAATAGTTTTCTTGGCCTGCAAATCGACATTGACTAACATGACTAAGCAGAAATTGGGATTTTTTTTTTACCTGCCAATCTTGACCAGTAACGGGTTAAACTAGCGAATTACTATATTTTGAAAATGAATCGAAAATGTTGCTGCCATGAACTTTCAGTCAAATTATTTTCAAACTTCATAATCGGAATCTAGACTAATAGATCCCATGGTGTGTCGTTATTTAAAACAAAGTGAAATGTAGTGTGAATATATACGCATGTTCAAACTGCAGTGTCCCATCCTATTTAAATCTATTACAAAAGGTAAGACCTTTTTATTAATTTTGGGGGATTTTTATTTATTTATTGTCTTTTTTATTTCTCTTTTCTTTTCTATTGGTTCATTTGGGGGGTTGACGTAAATGCTGAGAAAACAAACATTCACAAACAGTATCTTCTAATTTGTCTTTGCTTTCAGGCTTTGTCCCTGAGGCTGTCATCCTGGTTGTATGCAGGTGAAGGCAGCTGAAGTTGATCAACATTAAGACAAGGTCAAGGAGAGGAGGAGGAGGAGATTTAACATTGTAGTTTGTTGACTGCTGGACTCAAGACAAGCCTATTCCTAGCTGCTCAGGATTTTGTTTTAACAGTGCAGTCATTGTTTTATTTTACAATGTTCTGATAGTTTTAACACACTCGAAATGGAGTAGAATGGATATATTTTTATAAGGTAGTTGTAGGATTTTTACCTTAAATTTATCCCTGTTTATCATTGGTAAGATTTTATCTCCTATCTATGTCATTTTAATGTGACTAATTAAAAAAAGTTGTGATATTTTGTCTCTAGGCCATGTACTTATAGTGATTTGTTTTAAAGGTGCTATAGTTTCCACGATTGCGTGTTAAAACGGCACCAATGAACATGGGTCAGAAAGTGTCCGGTGGAGTGAAGACTATCGCGCGAGAGCCTACCTATAAGGCTCTCAATCGCGATCATGCCTATAATCCAGATTTTCAAAAACCGAGCCGACTGGATATGCTTCTGGATATGCCAGCGGCGAATAAGGAAGTCCAAGCAGTGTATTCGTGGAATCCAGATGACCGGTCGTTAAATATTTTTGTCAAAGACGACGATAAAATGACGTTCCACAGACATCCAGTTGCTCAGAGTACAGACTGTATTCGTGGTAAAGTCGGATATACAAGAGGCCTACATGTATGGGAGATTATATGGAGTACACGGCAACGTGGAACGCATGCAGTAGTAGGAGTTAGCACAATAGATTCACCATTACATTGTGTCGGGTATCAGTCATTAATCGGAAGTAATCGTGAATCGTGGGGATGGGATCTAGGACGTAATAAACTATTCCATGATGTAAAAAATAACCCAGGAATTACATATCCAAGGATTTTAAATAATGATGAAAATTTTGTAGTGCCAGACAGATTTCTAGTTGTGTTAGACATGGACGAAGGTACGCTAAGTTTTGTGGTTGACGGACAGTATTTAGGTGTGGCCTTTCGTGGCATGAAAGGAAAGAAACTCTATCCAGTTGTCAGTGCTGTCTGGGGACATTGTGAGATTACCATGAGATATATTGGAGGACTGGATCGTAAGTATTTGCTCAGTATAATATATAACAAGTACAGACATGATCTCTTAACCCTTTAACCACAAATTTGTTCAATTTTAATTTTCTCATAGAAAATGTCTTTGTAGACCAAGAGACTATTTTTGAAAATTTATTACTGCAATGTGGCTTGATATCCAGGCAGTTATTCCAATGATTAATTTTCAAAAATCGTCTTTTCTTGGCCTGTAAATGGGCATTTTGCTTGTCAACTACAGAGCCATTTTTGGTCGACTTGAGAGTTAGAGTTAATGACAAATTTTTGTCAGGAAATTCTAAATATGTATTGAATGTCCATTTACAGGCCAGGAGAAGACTATTTTTTAACAATTTACCACTGAAACTCGTGGCTTGAATATCGAGCCAGTCATTCAAGTGGTAAATTTTCAAAAACATTCTTTTGGCTTGTAAATGGACATTCCTCAAGAGCAGTACAGAGGCCCATTTGGGTTAAGGGTTTAACCAAGCCAGTCATTCCAGTGGTAAATTTTCAAAAATAGTCTTGGCGTGTAAATGAATATTCAATAAGCAAATATTTTTCATTTCCTGGACAAATTTAGCCATTAAAGGGTTAAATGCTATATTGGCGTGACATAGACAGCTTTGGCTTATTATTTTGGACAAATTTACCACTGGAATGACTGGTTCGGTTATTAAGCCAGTCATTAAATAGACTTCTCTTGGTCTGCAAATGGACATTTTTCAAGACCAATGCTGAAGCCGTTTTTGACTGATATCAGTGTTAAAGGGTTAATCGTAGGTTGCCTGACGCGACATGGCAAATGCTTATTATTTCTAACCCTGATCCATCCATCTTCCATTCATCTAGAATCATCTCATACTAAATATTTCTTTAATTAAACTAGTCACCCGATGATAAACAAGTTTTGTAATTGTAATTAATTAATTGTATTGATGACGGATGCTGATGACCTCCAAAGATACCGGTATCTAATTAACAACTATGTACACCCATCATTAGCCTTGTTGTAATTACAAATACAATGTACCATAAAGTGTTTAGCATGTCGGTGATGCGTGAAATGTACATGTGTGCGTAATCAATGAGTCGTGTCGTTTAATAGCGCGAAAACCCTGCCACTGGACCCCGAAACCCTTTAAGACTCATATTAGCTAAAAACAGCTTCTGCAGTGGTCTTGAGAAATGTCCATTTGCAGACCAAGAGAAGACTATTTTTTTTTAATTTACCAATGGAATGACTTGCTTGATAACCGAACCAGTCATTCCAGTGGTAAATTTGTCCAGAATAACCTTCTTGGTCTGCAAATGTACATTTTCTAAAAGAAAAAAAATAGTTTTAAACAAATTTGTGGGTTAAAGGGTTAACATTTGAAATCGCAGTGTCTCAATTTCAACTAGAAAACTGTACAGAAAAACTTGAATATTTTTAAAACTAATTTAACAGGAAGATGTTGCTGGGCTAAATTAGTTTCAAAATATTCAACAGAATATTCCTTGCATCATAAAGAAGTTCCTGGTCGGTCTAGATTTAAAGGATTAACCCTTTCAATGAAAAATCCCTGAAAGAATAACTTCTTCCAGTCGTATTAATTTCAAAATATTCAACCGTTTTCCTGTCTTGTTGCCTTGAAAATGAGGCATGGGTAATTTATCGGTGTAATGGTACTAATGGTTAACGTCAAGCCTTATTGAGACCCCCAGTCTATTGGAGCCAAGCATTGGTGGTTGTTTAAGCCAGATTGTAAATCACTGGACCACATGTTTATGTAGTGACTCATTGTTCGTGTTCGTGTTTGTATTATGTGATCCCTGGTGGTTGTTTTTTTATATGGTCTATTTATTATCTAATCATGTCAGTTGGCAGACAGACAGGCATACTTTAATACAGTCCATTGCAGCTGTGCATGATTTAACGGTGGTAGGCATTGTAGTTATTACTACATACTAGGATAATGTGTGTCCTACATACAAGACATTATAAATAGAAAGTGCGTGGCTTAAAGGATAACTAACCTCATCTCTTCATAGTAGGCTTGCACAATTACGTCATTAAATAGAAAATCGAGATTATTTTTTAAATCGTGAATTTATATGATTAAAAATTAAATAATCGAATAATCGTGAATAATTCTACAGCATAAAATATTTCAAAACCTACCTTTTAATTACTCTTTAATGCGATCTGTCACAGAAATTTACATTTTACTCAGCGAATGCATGTCCATTTGCAGGCCAAAAGAAGACTATTTTTGAAAATGTATCAGTGGAGTGACTGGCTCGAGAATCAGGCCAGGCATGCCAGTGACGCATAGTTTTCTCATGACCTGCAAATGGACTTCTCAACACCATTGCAGCCTTCGTCATTGATATGCTTTTTTGCTGTTTTAACAGTAATTTGTACTCGAGCTCATTAATCGAGTAATCGCGATTATTATTAAATAATCGATTGTGTTTTTGTGCACGACTGATGTGCGACAGATTTGAATTTTACGACAAATTCAGAGGGTCTATTTTTCTGTTAACTACTTTTCATACAGACTACTAAAGGCTTTATATCATCTCGTTTTACGTGAATTAATATTGTCTGGTTTGAGGAAAGTAGCACTCGTGTCCTTTTAAGTTTCAATTCTCTCTACCACCATATTCTGGTGGAAATAACTACGCCAATGGCTACCAGTACATACGAGATAC
The DNA here is from genome assembly GCA_034401795.1 of Chaetoderma sp. LZ-2023a. Lineage (NCBI taxonomy): Eukaryota > Metazoa > Mollusca > Caudofoveata > Chaetodermatida > Chaetodermatidae > Chaetoderma > Chaetoderma sp. LZ-2023a. The sequence goes on from CM067359.1 coordinate 144,802,508, forward strand.
TTTTCTCGATCTCGAATCGAAGGAGATGTCGCAAGATACGAATGCCTATGAATGATGGCTGTCATGATTTACTTTTCAACCAATCAGAAAAACCTTAGCTTGTCTTCCTAGGTATATACACTCAGTCATAGAGTGTACTATAGTTTGAAAAGGTGGTATAAAAGCAAACATACAGGTAAGATGTTGAATATTTTGAAACGAATTTGACTGGAAGCTGTGAATTATTTAATGGTGGCAGGTAGCCAGGTACATACAAGGATAATGTGTGTCCCACATGCATGACATATATATGTAAAGTACACACTAGTTAGCTCACCTGGCCTGAAAGGCCAAGTAAGCTTATGCCGTGGCGACCGTCCGTCGTGTGTCCAGCCGTCGTCTGTCCACCCATCAACTTTTCCTTTAAACGACTTCTTCTCAAGAACCACTGGGTCGATTTCAATTAAAATATTGGCAGGAAGCATCCTTAGGGCATAGGGATCCAAGTTTATTCAAATGGAGCCAATCGACTAATTTGGCTGGCGGACATCTTGGATTTCGGCTGATTTTAGGAAACGTCTAAAAATCTTCTCCGAAACCACTTGAGGAATCGATTCAAAACTCATGAAACATCATCTAGGGAAAGAGGTATGCCAAGTTTGTTCAAGAAGACTTAATTGACCAAATGGTTCGGTGGCCGTCTTGGATGACCTAGTTTTCCCAAAAATGACTTCTGCAGAACCGCTGAAGGGATCAGGCCAAAATTTGGGAGATATGATCAGGGAACAATCGCCATTAAAGTATGTTAAAGGGAAGTTGATCCGTCAAAAAACATGGCCGCCGTGGGCCACTCAAAATGTAGCGTGCTTGGCGGCCATATTGGATTATTTTTATTTGATGGATTTTGAGGCCAAAATTGGTTCTATATATGGTTTTGGGTATTCTGAGCTCAAATTTGCCATTTTCGAAACTGTCGGTTAAACAGGGTGGTGGCCATCTTGAATTATTTTCCCGCCGAAGGTACCTATACTAAAGCAATGGGAAATTTAAAATGTCTTCTTCTGGAGAACTACTAGGCCGATTTCAATTATATTTAGCAGGAAACATTCTTAGGGCATAGGGATCCAAGTTTGTTCAAATGAAGCCGATCGGCTAATTTGGCCAGTGGCCATCTTGGATGTCGGCCGATTTTAGGAAATGTCTTTAAAAATCTTCTCCGAAATTGCTTGGGAATCGATTAAAAAATTATGAAACCTCATCTAGGGAAAGACGTAAGCCAAGTTGGCTCAAGACGACTTGATTGACAGAATGGGTCGGCGACCATCTTGGATGACCTAGTTTTCCCGAAAACGACCTCCAGCACCGCTGAAGGGATCAGGCCGAAATTTGGGAGATATGATCAGGGACTAAGGACCATTAAAGTTTGTTCAAGGGAAGTGGCTCCATCATAAAAGATGGCCGTTGTGGGCCAATCAAAATGTAGCCTGTTTGGCGGCCATAGTGGATTTTTTATTTGATGGATTTTGAAGCCAAAATTGGTTCTATATATATTTTTGGGTATTCTGAGCTCAAGTTTGCAATTTTTTAAATTGTCGGATAAACAGTTTGATGGCCATCTTGGATAATTTTCTCGTCAAAATCTCCCATGCTAAAGCAATGGGAAATTTAAAATGTCTTCTCGACAACTACTAGGCCGATTTCAATTATGTTTGGCAGGAAGCATCCTTAGGGCATAGGGATGCAAGTTTGTTCAAATGAAACCGATCGGCCAATTTGCCTGGCGGCCATTTTTGGATTTCGGCCGATTTTAGGAAATGTCTTTTAAAATCTTCTTGGGGAATCTTCATCTAGGCCAAGAGGTAAGCCAAGTTTGTTCAAGAGGACTTGATTGACCAAATGGTTCGGCGACCATCTTGGATGACCTAGTTTTCCCGAAAACGACTCCTCCAGAACCGCTGAAAGGATCAGGCTGAAATTTGGGCGGTATGATTAAGGACTGAGTGCCATCAAGGGAAGTTGATCAGTCAGAAAAAAACATGGGCACCGTGGACCAATCAAAATGTAGCATGTTTGGCGGCCATATTGCACTTGCAAAAATGTCCTCATTTTAAACGACTACTAAACCACCCACCAACAATTTTGACAAAAATTGATGGTGCTCCAGGTGAGCGTCTTTAAAAATCTCCGAAACTGCTGGTGGGATTGATGCAAAACTCATGAAATATGATCTAGGGCAAGTGCTGAACCAAGTTTGTTCAAGGGAACTTGATTGGTCAATTGGTTCGGTGGCCATGTTGGTTGACCTCGATTTAGCGAAAACGACTTCTCCAGAATCACTGAACGGGTCGGGTCGAAATTTGGCAGATATGATTCGGGACTAAGGGCCATTAAAGTATGTTCAAGGGAAGTTGAACCGTCAAAAAACATGCCGCTGTGGGCCAATCAAAATATAGCGTGTTTAATGGCCATATTGGATTTTTTTATTTGATGGATTTTGAGGCTAAACTTGGGTTTATAAATGTGTTTTGGGGGATTCTGATCTCAAAATTGTAATTTTCGAAAGGGTCGGATAAACGGTTTGGTGGCCATCTTGGTATCATTTTCCCACCATACGCTCCCATACTAAAGCAATGGGAAACTTAAAATGTCTTCTTGATAACTATTGGAACAATTTCAATTATATTTGGCAGGAAGCATCCTTAGGGTGAAGAGATTCAAGTTTGTTCAAATGAAGCCGATCAGCCAATTGGCCTGGCGGCCATTTGGATTTTGGCTGATTTTTAAAATTTCTTTGAAAATCTCAGAAACTGTTAGAGATATCGATTCAGAACTCATGAAATATCATCTAGGACAAGCGCTGAGCCAAATTCAAATTTGTTCACTTGTGAACCTGATTGGCCGAATCATTTGGCGGCCATCTTTAATAACCTAGTTTTCGAGAAAATGACTTCTCCAGAACTGCTGAAGTGATCGACCCGAAATTTGGGAGATGATATTGATGACTAAGGGCCATCGAAGTTTGTTCAAGAGAAGTTGATACATAAAGAAACATGGCCTCTGTTTTCTTGTTACAAGTGTGCTCAACTCATTAGCGTTCTACTTATTGTTAATGAACATTCTAGTTGAAATGCCTATGCTCCAGGTGAGGGATACAGGCCCCTTATCGCGCCAGTCATTCCAGTGGTAAATTAAAAAAATGTCTTCTTGGTCTGCAAATGGACATTTCTCAAGACCAATACAGAAGGCATTTTTGGCTGATTATGAGTGTTAAAGGGTTAATATCAGAACACTTGTTGTGTCCATAGTTTCCGAGATAAAGCCTTAGTCACCCAGACAGAAATGCAAACAAAGACAATATAAATTAAAATTTAAATTTGCTTTCTTTCTAAAATGTCTAACTGTTTATTAATTTTCTGCTTTTCTATTTTCAGCTGAGCCATTGCCATTGATGGATATCTGTCGACGAGGAATTCGTCAGCAACTTGGTAAAGAACGTCTTCAAGAAATCCACAGGCTTCCGCTGCCAAATGCTGTCAAGAACTACCTCTTATACCAGTCCTGACAAAGCATGACGCCCCGACGACGACGTAATCATGTTTCACTCAAACACCGTCATCCTCATTGCTGCCATTCATTATTTATAATCATGAAAGTCATACTGTACATCTGTGCACAGTCACACACATGCACGCACATATCTACACACACGCACTCACGCGCGCTTATTCTTAATTTTAACCCTTTGACTCTCACAGACCAAAAACAAAACAAATTATCTGATGTATAAAATTATCTTGAATATTTTGAAACTAATTTGACTGGAAGCTGTTGCTGTCTTAGGGCAGCAACAGCTTCCAGTCAAATTAATTTCAAAATATACAACAGCTTCCGTTCATAGCCGTCTTTAAATCGAGATACTGGAATTTCGAGGGATAAAGGATTGAAGTTAGCTTACATTTCTGATGAGAATTTGTTTAGATTATTAAAATCGCTACATATATATGTTGATATAAAACAATCAGGTTTATCAGTATCTATCATTAATTATGCCTACTTTAAATCTTTTCATGAAAACCATGGCCCTCTTATCCCAGAAATCCCTGTTTATGTAGATCTGAATTTCATGTCAATCATACAAGGTTGATGGATATTTTGAAAGTATTTAGTTTGTCTTTAGATTGTTAGAGCTCTGTTACCTTTTCTTATACAACAATAGCTGCCAGTCGAATTAATTTCAAAATAATATATTTTATCGTCAGATCGAACTAGGAATTGATATTGATATGAATGAACAAATTGATATATCTCATTTTAAAATTTTAACTTTTGAAATTTGTATAAACGTGCATATTCACACCAAAATGCTTGAAAATAAAATTGTTGAAATTCTATCCTTTTAGAGGCTTAAATTGTGTACCTCAATGTAATGAAACGAAATAAATCTTGATGATTTCATTCCATATAAATAAATTTTGTAGGTTTAGTTGTGAATTTGAATTAGGGACTCGTGCCTCTAATTGAATTTGACAACTTAAAGAATTATATTAATTTATACATAATGAAATCATCATATGTTAAGATTTATTTCATTTCATTACAGCTAGGCACACAATTTAAGCCTCTAAAAGTATATAATTTTAACAATTTTATTTTGAACCATTCTGCTATGAATATGCACCTTTAAATAAATTATGTGAGTGCAGATTAGCAATTGAGTACACCAATTCTCCATGATATTTACGCAAATTGAGTAATCACAGCGCACGTGGTCATTTAGCCCATTGTTAATGGTAAAGATTGGTCAAGAAATCCACATGTTTGCGAAGTAAGTGTCTATTTGCCAGTCAACAGAAGGCTATTTTTTAACAATTTAATACTGGAAGAACTGGCTCGATAACCTAGCCAGCCATTACAGTGGTAATTTCTCAAAAATAATTTTTTTGGAATACAAGAATTCATGGGGTTTTTGTTAATGACTTGATCATTTATAAGTAGTAACATCAAGTGATGTGACAATGATTTGGCTTGGAAAGCCACAATGTAGTTGTACAGATACCTCGTTATCACTTGGTATTTTTAGAAATTCCTCTAATAACTGCTGATAAACAAACGTGATCTAACCATGTTATCGTTAATTGATATAGAAAGACACCTACATCGGAAGCAGAATGATACAACAGGGCCCAGATTCACGAAGAAGTGTAAGTTATGCCTGGCGTGAGTTATGCCAGCACACTTAATTGTTTAACTTAACCAGGATTCACGAAGACAGGCATATGTTTTTTGTCGTAAATGGACGCTGATCTCTCTTAGTATGTTGATGCGCAAATCGGCGTTCTGACAAGAATGCGGAAGTGTAGATGTCCTTGAATTTGACGGAGCTATCAGAACTAATATTTAGTCACAACAATGCCGAGAAAAGCGATTTTTATTTTTTTTTGTATATTGAATTTGTTAATTAGTTGTGTTACGAGAATAACAAACACCAAAACATTTATATATGCGCTGCGGACTCATGGGCGTAGAAACATATTTTACCAGGGGGTGCATTGGGAGGGTGCAAATTATAAGTGGGGCCAAAATCTAGGGGCACTATAGTAATACTCTATGGGAGAGGAAAACCCTGGGTAACCGGAACCCCCACACCACCCCAAACCCCATAGGCATATGTGATAAATTATCAATCTAATTTTCTGAGGACGTAGGCGGCACCCGGCCTAGGAACGAACGGTCTTTGAATTTTTGCCACAAAAAAAAGAAACAAATTTATATAGAAACGGGTAGTAGGCTATATATTTGTTGCGTGGTTTTTATGACAACAATTTAAAGGCTATCTATATAGACTATAAAGTGACTCAAGAAATGACAATTAATTACAGGCACAAACTTTAACCCTTCGGCTTTGACATTCAAACCAGCAAAAAAAACTGCGGATTCCACAGTGCATGGTCTTGTGATATGTCAATTTGCAGACCAAGAGGTTATTTTAAAAATTTTGCCACTGGAATGACTGGCTCAGTAATAGACAACAGAGCCAGTCATTCCAGTGAACGATTAAAAAAAATAAATGTTCATGGTCTGAAAATTAACATTTTCTATGACAAAATGGAAATTTTCTTGAATAAGTTTGAGATTTATACAGGGTTAATATTAGTTGTCTAGGTTAATACGCGCCTGTCAATGACAATTTTAGGAATCGGTATAATGGTGGTGATGACACCGTATTTCGTCTAGATGCGTGCGTGAAAGTGCATTGGAAGTGGAACATACAGATCGTGAACTACAAATTTTGACATGAATTACGCATGTGCCAAATAACAGGTTGAATTGACGAAATGATGCACAATCTGCCTGTAATGATTTGCTAATAATGCTCATTCAAACGAATAATTAAATTAACGAAAAATATCATATATGGTAGTTTTATTAGTAGCCAATCGATTGCGTATAGATATCAATCTATGCGCTACACAAATCAACAGCTGTTGCCTTGCTTATGTTACGGTTACTATAGGCTTTCACTACAGTCCGCATGAGTTCAAAGGTCACGTCACGACGGAAAAACACCAATTCGCTTTTCTAAATTCGTCCATTTACTGCTGTTTTGCCAAAGTTACATGTTTTTCCCAGACTTAGACGTGGTACATATGCATGTGTAAGTTACTCCAATATTTGGGCTAATTTATGTCCGTCATAAGTTACACCTTTTTGTGAATACGGATTTGCATCCATTTCTAGATTTACGCCTTTTTTAGACGTAAGTGTAACTTAGACTTCTTTGTGAATCCGGTCCCAGGTGTAACAGTCTTATGAACAGGTTTTTCTGTTATAATTTTGAAAACCACTCGTTTCTATTTCAGTATAAACACTGGAGTGTTTAAATCATTAAATAACAAGTACAATGCAAGCTTGAATTCTTTCATGGCACCCAAAACCAGCATCTGCAGTAGTCTTGAATGTCCATTTACCGGCCAAGGAAAGGACTACTTTTGAAATTTTACTACTGGTATGACTGGCTCGATAACGGAGCCAGTCATGCCAGTGGACAATTTTCAAAAGTAGTCTGCGTGCAAATGGATATTCAGTAAGCAAATATTTAGATTTTCTTGACTAAATTTAACCATTAAAGGGTTAGAGATCCGTTTTGGATCTAAAAATAGCAATTCTTGATATACCTATAATGTTTCAGACCCGATAACTTTTAAAAATTAATTTGATTTAAGGATTTGTTCGGGAGGTGTGTCGTCTTGCCTAAAACAGGATTTGTTCAATAATGTTCTCAACTGAAATTGTTTTAAATTAGAAGTAATTTCGTTTAAAAGCTCTGTCATGCCCTAATTACGCGATGTTGCCAATACACTAATCTTTAGCATTTTAAAATTATTGATATATGTGTAACTACGTTATGCATATTGGTCTTAGGAATTGTAAATCATCTGACATTTTTAGCTGAAATTCCCAATGGCGTGAGATTTACACATAGGTACCGTAAATTACATAATGTTTACAAAAATTAAAATGAAACAATGTTTAATATTCTGAACATGATGAATCCAGTTTCTCAGTCAATCATATGACATCATACTCAACTACGTAACATGTAGGCTGATGTCATAATAAATTATGTCATGAATGACGCTGCTGACATGATTTAGTCCGTCTTGCACTCTTAATAGTATTTAACAAACCTTCTGTTGAATGTTTTGAAACTAATTTAACAGGGTGCCATAGGCATCAACAGTCAAATTAGTTTCAAAATATTCAACAGCTTACTGGTATGGTTTTCTCGAAAATTGGGATTCAGGGAGTGCAGGGATTGATAGATCCCAACACGGGCATTTAGCATTGGTGGAGCTTAGCCAAGATAGGCGGGTCATGGCTAAAACTAGAATCATCCATGGATTGAAAAACTTTGCTTTCTAAGATGTTCTAACCCTTTATCACTCTAGCTGGCCAAAACACTTTCTGCAGTGGTTCCATGAAATGTCCATTTGCAGGCAAAGAGAAGACTATTTTGAAATTTTGCCAGATGAGTCACCGGCTCGATAACCAAGTCAGTCATTCCAGTGGTAAATTTACAAAATAATAATCTTCTCCTGGTCTGCAAATGAACAATTTTAATGAGAATATTGAAATTTTCCTGAATAAATTTGAGGGTTAATTAGTTAATAACTATATGTAAATTTAAATGTCATGACATAAACTTTTCGATTCTCAAGTTTTATCACAAAAGACGGAACCGTATTATAATTAGATTCTGGTGTTTCTAAATAAATATGAAAAGATCAGTAAAGTAATTTACCTTTTAATTTTTTTTTTTATATTACTGAATTTAAAATTTTTTTTACCGTATTCATTTTATTTATAAATCCAGCAGTTATGGATCGTTTTATTTTCTTTTAGGAATCCATTTTAATCTGAAATTTAAATTTTGTTCACTTTAACCCTTTAACACTCATATCAGCAAAAAACTACTTCTGCAGTGGTCTTGAGAATTGTTCATTTGCAGATCAAGAGAAGACTGTTTTTGAAAATTTACAACTGGAATGAGTGGCTCGATAACCGAGCCAGTAATTCCAGTGGTAAATTTTCAAAAATAGTCCTATTGTTCTGCAAATGGAAACGTATCAGGAAATTTTAATTTTCTTGAGTAAATTTGATTGTTAAAGGGTTACGGTTTTAATTATGCAATTTACATAACTGGCATTATTACATTGTATTATGTAAAAGTGAAGTAAAACCACCCAAATCCCTTTTGTTTAACAGATGCTTGCTTGACTGAGCTATTTAATTTTCAGGTGTTTATCCCTGTCACCGACAAATCCCTGTAAACGTATATTCTTTACGATATATAAAAATTATTCTGTTAAATATTTTCAAATTGATTTAACTGGAAGTCATTTCTGTAATGCTTTTACACGTGCTTGCTAAGCAAAATTATTTCATAGTAACAGCAAGAATTTAAGACATTTCTAAGTGTGACTACTTCATGATCAACCCAGGCCAAAAGAGACTTTTACAGTGGTCCTGTGAAATGTTCATCTGCAGCCCAAGAGAATAGTATTTTTAAAAAGTTGCCACTAACATGTCTGCCGTGATAACCGTGACAGTCATGCAAGTGGTAAATTTTCAAAAATTATCTTCTTGGCCTGCAAAATGACTTTCAATGAACAAATACTTTTATCTTCTTGACTTTTTCATCATTAAGTGGTCATTAGCATTATGGTACCAACGGCCCTTTACCTAGGTACACGTGAATTCCATTTTTTCTCATGAGTGTAGTGTTTAAGATCTGAAAGTGTCTTACTTAATAATGTATACAACATAATGTGTTTCCTCATTGTTCTGGTCAACAACGCAATAGCACTAGAGATTTCTTTTCAAGAACTTGGTGATAATGTAACCCTTTAAACGACAAATCCCTGAAAACATATATTCTTTGCAATATAAAACTTATTCTGGTGAATAGTCTGAAATTAATTTGACTGAAAGCCATTGCTGCCAAGGGCAGCAATGGCCTCCAGTCAAATTAATTTCAAAATATTCAACAACTTTCCAGTATGGCTGCCTTGAAAATTTGATACAGGGAATTCATCGGTGAAAGGGTTAACAGAATCTTATTAGTATGTTTGTGGTCAAGTCAGCCAAAATTATGGAAAATGGACTCTGTAATGGTCAAACCAGCCAAAAATGGAATTTAGAAATGTGTAATAAACACATCATTAGGAAGAATGGTGGTTTTTTATACTCGGTTACAGAGCCAGTCAGAAAAGTTGTAAGTTTAAAAAAATCAACTCTTGGTCAGCAAATGGACATTTTCTATAGGAGACAGTTTTCATTTTCTTGACCAATCATGATCATTAGAAGGTTAAATCTTTTAATGCTAACGAATACTAGTCAACATCGTCGTCGTCGTCGTCGTTGTTGTGTACTCGAGTTTAACACTCATATCAGCCAAAAACAGCTCCAGCAGTGGTCATGAGAAATGTCCATTTGCAGACCAAGAGAAGACGATTTTTTTTTTTAATTTACCATTGGAATGACTGGCTCATTAATCAAGTCAGTTATTCCACTGGTAAATTTTTAACAATAGTCTTCTCCTGCTTGGTCTGCAAATGGACATTTTGCAGGAGAAAATTTAAATTTTCTTGAGCAAATTTAAGGGTTAAATGGTTAACACTATAATGGTCAAATAAGTCAAGAAAATTGTTTACGTAGTGAATGTCCATTTGCAGGCCAGAAGACTTTTTGAAAATTTACCAGTGGAATGACTGGCTCAGTTATTGAGCCAGTCATTCCAGTGGTAATTTTTCAAAAATAGTTTAAAGTCGGCCTGCAAATGGTCATTTCTGAAGACCTCTGCAAAGGCTGGTTATGGCCAGCTTGTTCATTAAAGGGTTACGCCTTGAATGGTAAAGATTGGTCCAAAGCTTGCCTTAAATATTTTTCAAAATTTGCCACTGAAATGCCTGGCTATTCCATTGGGTTTTAATGGTCACTTGACCAACAAATGGACATAGCAGAAGACCAGTGCAGATTGCTATTTTGCTTGACATGACCATTAATGGGTTAATTCACCTTTCCAGAAAATCCACCCGTCATATGATGTCATAATGAACTACATGATGTGTAGAATGACATCATAATGAATGACGTCATGAATGATGTCGATAAGTACATCACGCATATTTGAAGACGGTCTATGCGCTGTTGTACAAATTGTATGCCTTTACTATTTAATAAATATTCTGTTCCATCGGCAGCAACAGCACCCAGTCAAATTAGTTACAAAATATTCAACAGCTTCTCTATACTTTTCAGGAAATTGATAGTTAGGGAATTTGGGGATTAATCAATCCCAACACGGCGAGGTGTGGGTGGAGCTTAGCTAGTGATGGGCGGGACATAGCTAAAAATGGAAAGGTCCATTGTCTCTAGGTTCGTGCATCCTTTACATTTCGTCATACATTCATTCATTCATTCATTCAATCGTAATTAGCCTTTTTACTCCTAAATATAAATTTTGGTATGTTCCATATTACTCATTGGAAGAGGTCATTTAAGGAAATTATGAGTGAAAGAGTGAATTAATTCTGTATATATTATATACATGTACAATGTATATGTATTTTGTAAATTATGAAAATAAGTATCATATAAACTGTTTAAAAATGGACAGATTATGTAAATTTCTCTGGGTTTTTTAAGAGAAAAGACATAAGGCCAAATTGTATTTTAATTGTTTATTTATTATATTTAAATGTAAACATTTTTGTGCTGTTGTGTTCTATTGAATCAGTGGACAAGGTATTTAAAAGGTACTTATAATAAATTCACATACCTAATTGATGATGAAGTCAATCACGGTCTCCGCTACATTATATAAACAATTCCAGTGTTGATAGGGTAGTACTGTAGTACTTACACAGGTTTGAAATACAATGTACAGCTCGTAGCTATCATGTTTATTGTCATCATCGTTGTCATCACCGTTGTCAGTGTTCTATTTCTTGTTTTATTGTAGTAATGGCTGTGCATAGTATAGATTCAAAATCTTTAATGGTCAGATTTGGTGAATAAAATCTAAATATTTCTTTAGTGAATGTCCAATTGCATGCCAAGCTAAGACAATTTTTGAAAATGTACCACTGGAATGACTGCCTCGGTTATCGAACCAGGCATTCGAATGATCAATTTAAAAAAATAGTCTTCTCTAGGCCTGCAAATGAACATCCCGTAAGATGAGTCCCGAGGCCGCCTTGACCACTGAAGGGTTAAAACCGTCATTGTTCCCTCATTAAAACCTGTAACCACACATACAATCTCCATAGGTACATTCTGTAAGCTTTGGCATTAGTTTTGAATTGTTTAACCCTTTCACACTCGAGTCGGCTGAAAACATGTTCGGTCTTGACTCTGGAGAAATGTTCATTTGCGGACCAAGAAATTTTACGTTACTAACATCATGGGTGGTGATCTGGCAGTCTGGAAGCCTGATGTCTTCTACAATTTTGTAGTGAAAGTCTGAATAGTCAACATGCTAACTTTCAGTCCTCTTTATAGCAGACCATGCCTCCCGCTCCATGTCGTAATTAAGTTGAGCTATTTCTTGAAAATTTACCTCCGGAATGACTGGTTCGATAACTGAGTCATTCATTCCAGTGATAAATTAAAAAAATTTTGTTCTGCAAATGGACATTTTATATCAGAATATAGAAATTTTCTTGAATAAATTTGAGATTTAGACAAATTAATGGTTTAATTTACAATGGTTTCTGGGTAATTTCTTTTATCCATGCACAATCATAGATAATGTCACATAACTAAAGGTCCTATCTCTGCTAGGGTGTAAAAGAAATTGTTTAATTAATAAATATGCAGAAAACATTTCAAAATTTTAAACATAATTTGAATTAGAATTATTTTTAAATTATGGCATATTTTAAAAATGTCTACTATTTTTTTTTTCAATCTATAGGTTTCTGTTGTGCAAATATTAATAAGTTTATATGTGTTTCTTATCAAACTTACAAATTGATCGTTAAAATCAAACAATGTTAAAATACGATCTATTAAACCAGTCGTCCATGAAATCCTATTATTTATACACCAAATTGTTGATGCAGAAAAGCTATCTATTTAACGAGGCTTTAATGGTAAAATTTAGTCAAGAAAATTTAAATATTTTTCCATTCAATGTCCATTTGCAGGCCAAGAGAAGACTATTTTCGGAAATTTATCACTGGAAGGACTGGCTCGGCTAACTATCCAGTAATTCCAGAGATAAATTTTCAAAAATAGTCTTCTCTTGGCCTGCAAATGGCCATTTTCTGAGAAAATTTAAATTTTCTTGTACAAATTCGAGGGTTAACAGGTAAGCACTACTCATTGCAGCGATATGCAGAGCGGTCACCTGTGTATTATTTAGCTGGTCAGCATCTACTGGTTCCTGAGAGAATAGTTTCAAAGTGGACAAGGAATGTCAGTTAGGTCTTGTTTAAAGTAACAATACCTGAACTCATAATAGTGCTGCTAAAGGTGGAAATACATTGATACACGTAGCGCTATGTTACTGATAGTGGTAAAACACTCATGGCTCGATTAACACTAACATGTTAACCTGAGGATAGTAGAATTTCAAACGTCTTAGTAAAATTACTGCTGCACTAACTGAGTTAACGGTAGTAATGCTCTGAAAAGAGGAAATCTCCCCCCCCCCCCCAATCTCCCCCCACCCCCCCCCAATCTCCCCCCACCCCCCCCAAAAAAAAAGATTTATATATAATGACATGTTCAATACACAAAGAAAATTGACGACAGATTTTCTTGCACCCGCAATCAATGCCTTATAGTTTATCCTCAGTATTTCTAGCCAAGCACTCTGCTGTAACATTAGTCAATAGTCATATTATTAACCATTTTAACAATACAAACCGGATAATGCAAATTTTTTACAATGTAACAAATATATTTTGAAATTAACTTGTCTGAAATTATTTTCAAAATATTCATCAGCTGTCCTGTATGGATGCCTTGGAAATCAGCTTTGTAGGAATCCATGTGTGAATGGATTAAAGAAGTGATCAGCTTTGAACTTACAAACATCGGGTTAGTGAAATTTGCTGCAAGATAGTAAAATCATAGATGCCAGGATGCACTATCCTATCTGAGTTAGTAGAAAGTAATCCCTAAAATTTACCCCTGATTACATTGTCTTTTAGCATAGCAGATCAGCCTTAGCGTGACAATGGACTTTTCCAGTTTTAGCCGTGCCCAACCGTCGCTAGCTAAGCTCCTCCCACACCTCGCTCGTGTTGGGATCGCTCGATCCCTGAACTCCCTAATTATCAATTCCAGAAAACTATACAGGTAAGCTGTTAATTATTTTGAAACTAATTTAATTGGGCAATAGCGACCAGTGAAATTAGTTTCAAAATATTCAATAGAATGTTTATTGAATGGTAAAGATATACAATTCGTACAACGTGTCAGAGTATTAACCGTTAAAGACGGACTATTTTGAATAATTCATGATGTCATCCTACATGTCGCGTAGTTGATTATGATGTCATATGATGGAGGGATAAATTGGAAAGGTCTGTTCTCTGTATTACATTTTTAAACAATTTTGGTGGACGATGTTGCTGTCTACGACAGCACCATCTTCCACCAAATTTGTTTAAAAATGAACACCAGTTCATCTTTTAATTTAGTTTGAAAATTTCAAATTTTAACATCAGCATGCTAAGAGTTAATAAGAAAATTCTGTCTCACTAAAACATTTAATTTTCTCTAATTTACAACTCTAATTTATTGTTACTTTATTGATTAGTGCTTGTAAAAAGTAAGAAACCCTGAAATTACGCATAAATAATTAATGTCTTCTCAATATTGCTAAGTTACAATGAGTTAATGAACACGATAAGCAGGATATGCCTGTATCAATGTAAAGCGCATTAGTTCAGCGCAAGGTCTCCCGACTCGCCTGCTTAATTAGTGTAGTAATAAGCAACTATCTCGTTAATGGTACTGCCATTGTTTAATCATAAAAGTAATTATTTACTAAAACTTTGTTCGAAATGCTATGCTGTAGTTTAAAGAAAAAGTAAGAAAAATTTACTTTACTTGTCTTTTAACATTTACTGTCCTTTTAGCTTCAGCTATGCACATAAGCTCTTGAATATTTTGAAACTAATTTAGCTGGGAGTTGTTACTGCCATGAACAGCAACAGCTCCCAGTCAAATTAGTTTCAAAATATTCAAAAGAATATTTTTTTTGCATCAAAAAGAATGCGGTGTCTTATCCTTAATGAAGCCAGCCAAACCCAACCTCTACAGGTGTGTTACGGATGGCCATTTGCAGACCAAGAGACTATTTTTGAAAATTTGCCACTGGAATGACTGACTCGATAACCGAGCCAAGAGCTATCTCTTGGCCTTCAAATGGATATTCAATAAGCAAATATTTTGAACTTGTTGACCAAATTTAGCCATTAAATTGTTAAAATTTTAACCCATGTCACTCTGATGTCAATGTTCTATTTTTGGCTGTGTCAATAGCAAAGAAACTTAACATTTTCAACAATTTGGTGGATGATGTTGCTGTCTAGGACAGCAACATCGTCCCCCAAATTTGTTGAAAACTGAACACCAGTTCGTCTTAATTTAGTTTGAAAATTTAAAAATATGGCACCAGAGTGATAAGTATTAAGGGTTAATATATTCGATGTGTGCGTTTAAATTTGTGCTTGGCACTTTGACTACTGCAGAGGATTGTGTAATCATTGGTGGAATAAAGATGTGTTGAACTTAAATATGATCGTTAGACAGCAACACCGTTTTCAAACTTAAAATAGGTTGAATAATTCATTGACCAAATGATCAGATCTGTCAATCAAATATGTTTCATTATCGACTTGATGGCTCTTCAACTGAAGAAGCATGTCAATAAAATGTTAAAATCAAAAGTAGGATTTTAACCCTTTCATCATCAAACCGGCAAAAAATCTGACACTGCAGTCTTCTTGAAGAATATCCAGTTACAGGCCAAATACTGTTTTTTTGAAAATTTACCACTGGAATGCCTGGCTCGATAAGCCATGCTTGGCCCAATAACTGAGCCAGTTATTCCAGTGGTAAAATTTTCAAAACTAGTCTTCACTTGACCATGTTGACCAGCAAATGGCCATTCAATAAGCAAATATTTACATGTTCTTGACCAAACTTAACCAGTAACTCCCCTGCCAGTAACATCCCAGGCCGCCCTGCTCCCTTCAGACTAACATCCCAGGCCACCCCATACTTTACCAATGGCAATGATACCAAAACTTTCCCTATAACAGTATTGTCCCTTTAACCCTTACATTTTTTGAAGAAAATTTAAATTTTCTCATAGAAATTGTCCATTTGCAGACCAAGAGAAGATCATCTTTGAAAATTTATCACTGGAATGACTGGCTCGGTTATCGAGCCAGTCATTCCAGTGATAAATTAAAAAAATAGTCTTCTCTTGGTCTGCAAATGGACATTTCTCAAGACTATTGCCGGGGCTGTTTTTGGCTAATATGAGTGCTAAAGGGTTAACTGCCAGGCGTCGGTTATGCAGGCATATTTGTGTGGTGGAATAAGGTACGGGTATATGCACTGATGTTATTTTGAGAGGATTGGCAGCTTGCCAACCCACCAGATGTAGTAATATCACTAAAAACTTGTCACAGGGTGTATGGAAATTTAATTTATAATCGCATAGCATTGTCAGATACACCATTGGTATGGAGAAGCCTGCGCTGTTACAGTCTGGAGTGAGCATAGATGTTATTTCATTTATTTCAACAAAATATTTTTTTCATGATATTGGGAAAAAATGTCCAATTTATGGAAAATTTTGAAATTTTATTTAGTCCACACTGAAGATTTTGTAAACATATTCAGCATGAAAGAGTTAAATGGTTAACGTCTAGCACAAGTTTCCCAGATACTCATTATCACTGATTAACAGGCGTTGCAACTCTATTAAAGTGACAAGCTCTGAGCTCAATAGCAAAAAATAGCAAAATTCAAAAATCAAATAACAGGTGTGGAATATGATAATGCAGACCTACACAATAGAAACATTATACAACTGTCACATAAAATTGACACATGTACATCTATCTGAATTTTATAAAACCCAGTTAGTCATCGACTAACCAGTATAAAGCATATATCTGTATGGACATGATAACTGAAATGTTAGTCCAACTTCTCTATAATGGATAATGCTGTGCTTCCTTTTAACCCTTTAACTCTCAAATTTGTTCAAGAAAATTAAAAAATTTGCATTAAAAATGTCCTTTGGCAGACCAAGAGAAGACTATTTTTTAAACTTAACCACTGGATTGACTGGCTCGGTTACCAAGCCAGTCATTCCAGTGGTGAATTTTCAAAAATAGTCTTCTCTTCGTATGCAAATGGACATTTCTCAAGACCACTGCAGAAGCCAGTTTTGGCTGATATGAGTGTTAAAGAATTAAAGATCTTAGGACCATTCATCTTAAGCAACCACATTCATCTTAAGCAACCACATTCATCTTAAGCAACCACATTCATCTTAAGCAACCACCGTCATTCTTGCCACACAAGTTATTTACCATGGAAGACCAGTTGCATAAAACGACCACATGTTTTTAGTGCCCACCTGCCTTTAGTGACCACTTGTTAATAACATGTACTGTGTCCATTATAGGCAGACAGTAATTAACTGTTTAACCCATCAATTGTCAAGATTGAAATATTTGCTTAGTGAATAACCATTTGCCGACCACAGAAGACTATTTTTGAAATTTTACCAGTGGAATGACGGGATCAGTTATCGAGCTAGTCATTTATGTAGTAAAATAAAATAAAAAATCTTATCTTGGCCCGCATTCTTAAAACATCTGCAAAGGTCAGTTTCGGCTGTCTTAGCCATTAAATGTTGCCAATATAAACTTACAGACTAGATAGAGCAAGTTCTTTATGACATGAAAAATATTGTGAATAATTTGGACAAGTTTAATTTTACTGAATCAAAGGTTTAACAGATTTTTGCCCAGAGCATTGGACATCATACTGGTATTTCTGCATTAAATTTGTTACCCCTTACCACTCTGATGTCAATATTATATCTTTTACTGTGTCAGTAGCAAAGAACCTGGTGTACATCTTTCAGCAATTTTGGTGGATGATGTTGCTGTCTATGACAGCACCATCTCCCACCAAATCTGTTGAAAAATTTGTACACCAGAGTTGTAAGGGTTACGGCATAAGTATATAGGTTAGGATAATAAGATATTGTTGATGTACATTAATTTTAATTACAACATTTCAAAACCTGATTATCAGTCTCAATTACTGAATGTCTCGCGATTAATCAACACCCCTAATTAATCATTGTCTAAAGAATATTTGTGAATAATAAGCATCATGAATGTAGTCCTTTTTTGTCACACCAAATGACAGTCTAGTCAGACAATAGTGTGAACTTTTAGTTATTTGAAGCTATTTTATCCTGAAATCTAGGAATCCTGGTTAAAGTTTTCAGCAATAGAGACAAATGTTCCTAATAGAAGGATCCATTTCTATGTCCAAGTGTGCCACGCCCATTTCCATCTCAGCTGTCTACGATGGTCTTGAGAAAGGTCCATTTGCAAACCAAGTGAAGACTATTTTGATAATTTTACCACTGCAATGACTGGCTCGATAACTGAGCTCTGGCTCCATAATTGAGCCAGTCATTTCTGTAGTAAATTTTCAAAAATAGTGTTCTCTTGGTCTGTAAATGGACACTTTCTGAGAAAATTTAAATTTTCTTGAACAAATTTGATGATTAAATGGAATTAAATGCTAACTAATTATTGTTTTAATTAACAATTATAGAAAACCCTTTCATATAATTACTTGATCTAAGTACCTGAATCTTTTTAAATAAATGAAACGCAATCATCGTAGAGCATACTGACTTATGGTTGTGTTAAATCTGTTATAATCAAATCGCCAGAACCAACCTGCAGTTGTTGTTAGAAATGTTCATGTGCATGCCAAGACTATTTTTGAAAATTTGTCACCAGAAAGGCTGGCTCGGGAACAGCCAGTCCTTCTGGTTGTAAATTTTCATAAATTTAGATCTTCTTGACCAATCTTGACCATAAAGTATTAGTTGGTAATAATTATAGAAGATTCAAAGGTGCAGCCTTTAAACCTTTTAATGGTCAAGATTGGTCAAGAAGATTTTTGCTGACGAAATGAAGTCGATTTAAGGGCTAAGAAAAAAATATTTTTAAAGATTTACACCTGGAATGACTTGATCTGTTATTGCGGCAGTCAGTCCAGTGGTATCTTCCCTTGACCTCTAGATGGACATTACTCAATATGGCTGCAGAGGTGCCTTGCCCATCAAAGCTTTGAAAAGTATCACCTTTGACTAATAGTATTTAAAATATTGACATTGCAAGGTTTGTTATTATTGAATTCAAATTAAACTTACATTGTGAAATTATGAATTACTCTTGAGGCATTATAAAACTTACTATGTAGCACTACCACATAATGCATCTTAATCCTTTCATGGCGAATCCGGCCAAAACTGGCCTCTGCAGAGGTCTTGAGAAATGACCATTTGCTGGCCAAGAAAAGACTATTTTTGAAAATTTACAACTGGAATGACTAGCTTGATAATCGAGCCAGCCATTCCAGTGGTAAATATTCAAAAATAGTCATCTTAGCCTGTGGATGGACATTGAATACGCAAATATTTTGATTTATTTTCATGACCAAATGTGATAATTAAAGGGTTAATTGTTAAAGGAACTTGAATGTGACAAGGTGAATATTATGTTTTGTTTCATTAATTATGAAGATTCTGAAATCATAAAATTATCGCGAATTAATCTGTAGTTTTTGGTGTGGTTGTTTTGTATCATTTCTATTTGAAACCAGAATCTAGCTAGCATATCCTCGTCAAATATCTAGTGGACATACATGTATGTGTTCATTGTTGTGTGTTTGTGGAAATGTCTAGATATCTATATACATCTGTATATGTATTCTACACGTATATAGTAAATGCCCTTAACCCTTATAGCTCTCAAGCCCATCCAAAATAGGCTTCTACGGTGGTTTTAGATGTTCATTTGCAGACCAAGGAGTATTTTTGAACATTTACAGCTGAAAAGACTGACACGATACCAGAGCCAGTCATTCCAGTGGTAAATTTTCAAAAATTATCTCTAGTTCTGCAAATGGATATTTTCTATAAGAAAATTTAAATTATTCTTTAACAAATTTGAGAGTTAAGGGGTTAAAATATTTCTGACTGTTCTCATGTAAATTTCATACATCCACTTTATAAATTGTATATGTAAATATCTGTTAATGATTATATTATATATATATAGATATATAAAAAATTAAATATTATAATTATGTCTATTATTTAAAACTTCAATTAAATTCTTGAAATGCTAGTTGGTGCTTGAATGTCCTGTCAATTTTTTTGTACAGAATTATGGCAAAGAGAAAATGTACACACATTCTTACCAAAATTCATTTCATATTATATTTTATAGATATTGTGCATTTCAGTTATTAAAATCCTACAAATATTCAAATGAAATTATGCCTACGACGTTGGGCTCAATTTTATGTCTCAAATCACTCATACAAGTTATTATTTTTTCTGTTTTAAAAAGGGTTTTTAGTTATTAATCAAGAAACTTGAAATGAATGTTTTATTTAAATTGAGATACAATTTATAAAGGTGCCAGTTATAGTTATGTGATATTAACCCTTTAGTATTCAAGCCAGAAAATAAAATCTTCTATAATGGTCTTGGTAAATGGCTCAAAGTTTAATTGATATTTGTAGCGGATTAATTAAAGAATTACTAAACATCTCTCGCCAATCTTCTTGCTAATGTATAATAAATAGCACTGCATATAAAATTTAGAATATATAGAATGAAAGCCACTACTTTGGTAGTAGCCACAGTTTTATCTTTCTTAACAATTTCAAAACAACAAATTTAGCTAGTAGACACCACGCCCAAATGTCATAAGTTATCGTTTATTGAGCCAGTCATTTCAGTGATAAATTTCCAAAAATAGTTCTTGGTCTACAAATGTATATTTCTTCGAGAAAATTTACATTTTCTTGAAGATATATGTTGGTCAAAGGACTACCTTCCAGTTTTTATCCCAGATAGTAACCCTTTCAGTGTCAAACCGGCCTCTGTTACGGTCATGTGGAATGTTCATTTACAGACCACTACCATTTAAGAAAATTTATCACTGAAATGACTGGCTCGATAACCGAGCCAGTCATTTCAGTGATAAATTTAAAAATTTGTATTCTCTTGGCCTGTTAATGGACATTCAATAGGCAGATATTTAAATTTTCTTAACCAAATTTTATCCCAAATATTAAACAAATTCAATTCATTGCTAATCACATATTAGTTACCCAGAAATATATTAAATTAAATTTGCTACTTTCCAACCTGTTCATGTTGATCACCTACATTAACAATTTAACACTCATATCAGCCAAAAACTGCTTCTGCAGTGGTCTCAAGATATGTCCATTTGCAGACCAAGAGAAGACTATTTAAAAAAATTTACCACTGGAATGACTGGCTCGGTAACCGAGCCAGATCTTTTCAGTGGTAAATTTTCAAAAATAGTCTTCTTGGTATGCAAATGGACATTTTATGAGAAAATTTAAATTTTCTTTAACCTTTTTCGAGGTTTAAAGGCCATAAAGAGTTAACACTGCACTTGTTCACATACATCATGAGCAGATGGGAATGTCCTATACTAGAGGACCTATAGGTGTGACGTAGCGAAAACAAGAAAATTAATCATTGGAAATATCTGTCTCCAAACCATGTAATTCATGAATCCATTTCCTCAATCATATGAAGTCATAATCAACTACGCTGACATCATAATCATGACGCCATGAATGATTCGATTAAGCCCATGTTTAGCGTTTAATAGTCCTACACTTACGAATTGTATGTTTTTGCTATTTAAGAAACATGCTGTTGAATATTTTGAAACTAATTTGACTGTGGGACTCTTGCTGCCATAGGCTTCAACAGCACCCAGTCAAATTAGTTTCTAAATATTCAACCGCTTACCTGTAGTTTTCTGGAAATTGATAATCGGGAAGTTCAAGAGATAGATTTATCACAACACGGGCGAGGTGTGGGTGGAGCTTAGCTAGAGATGGCATAGCTAAAACTGGAACAGTCCATTGTTGGACTGACCTACAGGCATAACTTAGACAGATTGTATTTTAATAATCTGTTATTACATAAACTTACAGCCATCTAATGTTTAGAAATCCTTGTTGTTTAGCTGTCAGCTATGACTAGAACATTTAATGTAAGTGGAAATAATACGCTAAACATGTACCGATTAAGCCGGCCCAAAAACAGCTTCTGCACAGTGTTCTTGAGAAATGTACATTTGCAGAAACAAGTCCTTTTTTTTTAATTTACCACTGGAAAGACTAACGCATCATTCTAGTGAAAAATTTACAGAAATAGTCTTCTCTGGGATTGTAAATTAACTCCCTTTTTTAGAAAATTTACATTTTCTTGAAAAAATGTTACCATAAATTGTTGAAGCAATCACAATGTATTATAAGCATCATTGCAATATTAAGTGGAGCTGATTTGTCTTTAGCAGACCAAACTTTCCAAGAAAATTCCAGTTATTGCTTAATGGCCATTTGCAGGCCAAAAGAAGAGTATTTCAGGGTTCGTAAAACTTGAAAAGTACTTGAATTTTGACATGTTCCTTGAAAAGCCTTGAATTTGGGAATTCCCTTGAAAAATACATGAAAATTGCTTTAATGCATTGAAAGCCCTTGAATTTAACATTTCAGCCCAGATTATTTTCATTGAGTATAAAATTGTTGTCATGAATCATCAGTCAAAATAGAGGAATTGCTTTCTCAGAGCATCTAATTAAAACTGGTATTAGCAGTCTCTCGGAACTCCTTATGAGTTGTATTGTCAGGGCATTCTTGTATTGTCAAAGGATTCCACATCTCAGCCCTCTCCGTTCATTTACTACCCCATGTCCAGACTTGTACCGGGCCCTTGAAAATCTTGAAATTGGGGCCATGAGAGTCCTTGAATGAAAACATCTGATGGCTGTATAATCCCTGGTATTTTGAAAGGTTTAGTTTTGTCTATGTTATCGAACCAGTCATCACAGTGGTGAAATTTAAAAAATACTCTTGGCCTGTAAAAGGACAGTTCTCAAAACCATGACAAAGGCTGGTATTGGTCAGCTTGACCATTAAAGGGCTACAGTTATAGTACAGTGTGCCTGTAAAAGGACAGTTCTCAAAACCATGACAAAGGCTGGTATTGGTCAGCTTGACCATTAAAGGGCTACAGTTATCGTACAGTGTTAAAGCCAGCGCTTAAATATTTATCAAGTTGTGAGTTTGAATTACTAAAATAAACAGATTTGCTTTAGTTGAACAGTTATTTTTAAATACCAATTGCTACTGCTGGCATGATCACATGCTACTAAGTCAGAATGGAAGATGCAGATTTCAACTAGGAATGATCTCATGTTTTTTAACAATATTGCTACAGTACAACTGAAAAATAAGTTAATGTTTCCGAAAGAGAAATAGAAACATGTTAGTTAGTAAGAAATGTTCTGTTGAATATTTTGAACCTAATTGGATTGGAAGACAATTGTCTTCCAATCCAATTATTTTTAAAATATTCAATAGTATGTTTTATTTTGTTTTGGAAATTTGTAAACATTATTACTAAGCTGTACTGTGTCGGGTGTTCACTCTCTCTTATTGACACTAGATATTATTTATGTCACATATATTTTAAAAAACTGCTCATCCCTATAGCCTATATATGAGTAACAATATATTTATTCTAAAAAATTAAATACCGGTATGTACTGTCTCAGTGATCGTGCCATTGCAAAAATAGATAGAGTTAAATACATGTGTTCTCTTGCAAGCCCGGAGTCACATCCCAGGAGTCAGGTTTCAGATTTACGATTTGCAATTGAATAAGTTTTCATAAATTTTCTGTCTTAAATAACGATTCTTTTCATCACAACTTGTGAATATTTTAATGCTGGTTAAAACATTTTGCGATAGAAAGAAAACGTTTGCCATAATTCTTTTAAATTGTTGTTGAATATATGCACCAGTTGGCATATAATTGTGTTAAAATCCTATATAATATATCCTGAAAACCATATATATAAATCCTTCGGGGGGAAAATATTTTTAAAAAGTGGAATGTTTTAATCAGAACTGTGTATTCTCAACAAGACTTGCCATAGCTCTACAATTGTTATTATTTATAAATCGGTTAATATGTATATACAGTCAAACCTGTCTTAAGCGACCAACCACCTTATGAGCCACCAATAGGTGGTCACTAAACACGGGTGGCCTCTTAATACAAGTCAGTGAGTATAGGGTTTAACATTTGGGGGCCACATGATGGTTTGCTAAGAGAGGTGGTCTTACGACGACCTATTCTTGCAAACCGCCATCTTTCGGCCCCAAGTCAGTTGGTGTCTCGAGCAGGTTTAACTGTGTGTTTATTTATCATGTAAAATTTTTTACGTTCTACCGAATTGTGGGATTTTAATCACGTTCTTTTGTTATCATCAAAGTGTGTGTGTGAGTGTAGTGTAAATGTGATCACTGTACTCTCTCTCTCTCTCACTCTCTCTCGCTCACTCTCTCTCTCTCTCTCTCTCTCTCTCTCTCTCTCTCTCTCTCTCTCTCTCTCTCTCTCTCTCTCTCTCTCTCTCTCTCTCTCTCTCTCTCTCTCTCTCTCTCTCTCTGAGACATGCTCGCTCTCTCACGCTCTGTCCTGCACACGCTCTCGTGCTCGCCCGCTCTCCTCTCTCAGTACTCGAGCAGTACTGATGTCAATCACCATTCTACTGTGTAATAATTAATATTATTATAATAATAAATGATATAGAAGTATGAGCCAATTTGTTGTAAATTGTTTTCCCACTCTAAACATGACCTAGATTCTGGAGAACAAGTGGGGCACGCTATCGTAGGTGAGGGCTGTCAGAAATTTCTGAAATTTAACAGTCTGACTAACCAGCAGACAGACTTGCTGTGAGTTAACGATGATGTATTATTCAACACTAATGGTCAAGCTTTGTTTAAGAAAATTAGCAATTTTGCTTTATAAATGTCCATTTGTAGACTGGAATGACTAGCTAGATAAGTTATCGAGCCAGTCATTCAGTTGTGAAATTAAAAAAATGTCTAGACTTTCAAATGAACATTTCTCAAGACCATTGCAAATTCAGGTTTTAGCTATTAAATGATTAACCCATACCACTCTGTTGTCAATATTCTATATTTTACTGTCAATATCACAGAAACTGGTGTTCATCTTTCAACAATTTTGGTGGATGATGTGCTGTCTACGACGAGTTCATATTTAAATTTAATTTGAAAATTTTAAATTTTAACATCAGATTTGTAAGGGTTAATACAGTAAATTTTGCCATTTGAAATGAATAATAACCTGCCAGTCAGCACTTTGTGTCATCTAGTTATACCGCAATCTGCTCAAGGTGATCACATGGCCATCTAGTATCTGTATTATGGAACTGAAGGTTAGTGAATGAAAAAAACAGCTATAACCCCTGGAATTTAATACAGTATCATCATCATCATCATCATCAATTTACGAGGCATAAGGCATTGGCTTGTTATTGCCTCAGTATTTGTTATAGTATGGCTTGCTCAGTCCAATTCAAAGGCTCTTTCTCTGAAGTAGATTATATTTAGTTTGTTCTTGAATGATTTGACTGTTGTCGCTTAATTGTGTCTCCTCGAAACCATCAGTGACATTAGATTTAAGGCTTTAGCTATGTTTTGTGAAAATGGTGTTGTGCAGATGGGTGTGCCCCATATCAGCTGCAGTGTTTCGCCTACACTCATGGTTATATCCAGCTGCGCCTAGCATTTGTTTGCATGCTGAATTGTGGAGGCTGTGGTTGGTCTTATTGCTGTTATTTTCATTTTCTGTGTTCATCGCCATCCGAGTCTCGTCCTCTACGCTAGTGTCTTTTCATGCAACCACAAAGTGCAGATGTGGAAGCAGAGCTGTATCTCCTGGTCATTGGAATCGCTACCAAACATGTTCTTGTCTATACACGGGCTACTCCAAGATCAGTTCACTGTATTGGCAGAATTGCAGTAGGATCTTGTGAGGAGCTTGTATATATGTATGGCCTGTTCAGTAAAATTCAAATGTTCTTTCTTTTGAAGGAAATATCTAATTTGTTAGCTCACCTGGCCTGAAAGGCCAAGTGAGCTTATGCCATGGCGACCGTCCGTCGTGTGTCCGTCCGTCCGTCGTCCGTCCATCAACTTTTCCTTTAAATGACTTCTCAAGAACCACTGGGCCGATTTCAATTATGGTTGGCAGGAAGCATCCTTAGGCCATAGGGATCCATCTTGGATTTTGGCCGATTTTAGTAAACGTCTTTAAAAATCTCCGAAACCACTTAGAGGATTGATGCAAACCTCATGAAATATGATCTAGGGCAAGAGCTGAACCATGTTTGTTCAAGGGAACTTGATTGGCCAAATGGTTCGGCGGCCATCCTGATTGACCTAGTTTTAGTGAAAACGACAAAACGACTTCTCCAGAACCGCTGAAAGGATCGGGTCGAATTTGGGCAGATATGATTAGGGACTAAGGGCCATTAAAGTTTCTTCAAGGGAAGTTGAGCCATCAAAAAACATGGCCGCCATGAACCAATCAAAATATAGCGTGTTTGGCGGCTATATTGGATTTTTTTTATTTGAGGGATTTTGAGGCCGAAATTGTTTTTATGTAGGCTTTTGGGTATTCTGAGCTCAAATTTGCCACTTTCGAAGCTGTCGGATAAACGGTTTTGGGGCCATCTTAGATTGTGTTCCAGCCAAATGTGCCCATACTAAAGAAATGGGAAATTTAAAATGTCTTCTCGAGAACTACTCAACCGATTTCAATTGTCCTGAATCATACTGGTAGCTGGGTTGCCATATATCTTTGTGTCATCTGCAAATATTTTGTAGTGGCTGGTCCGATTGTCTGGTAGGTCATTTATGTATACCAGAAAAAGTATAGGTCTCAGGACAGTTCCTTGTGACACGCTGCTTGTCCCCTCTATCTAGTCTGATGTCGCATCATTGACTCTTACTCTGTTTTGAATTACATAGGTAGTTTCCAATCCATCTTGCTAAATTGTCGCCAATACCGTAACTTCTCTGTTTTGGTTGGTGTGGTACAGTATCGAATACTTTTGAGAAATGTAAATATATTATACTAAATATTATGGCAAGATATGGTTTATGGCATGCTTCATAATACAAGATATAGTCTAAGGGGAAGGGACTATATAAGCGGGATATGTATAAACAGGTGTCCTTTATTTTAAGAGTAAAATTAATTTGTTCTTTGATATTGGGACTTAGATACCAGTCCTTTGTATGGAGCTGTTGAGATGTGTCTGTGTTTAGAGTCATTGACTTCTATCATGTATTATAGTTGTAGCTTATGCCAAAAGGTGGTAGTAGTAGTAGTAGTAGTAGTAGTAGTAGTAGTAGTATTGACATAGTGTAGACAGACGGATGCCAGCATACATTCCAATCACTCAGATAAGTTAATAAAAACCATTACTCCAAGCGCTTTCTACATCTCATCACAGGAATCTCCTTAAATAGATTCAATATCTTATACATAGTATTTGGCTGCCACAATAGCAATAAGTGCATTCGTGTTCACCTGCATCATCGTCGTCGTCGTCATCATCAGTCTGGCAGCCCTTGTCTTGTTCATTTCCAAGATACTGTTTTCCTATCTGTTTTAGAAACATTTGATTTATTTGCGCATATTCATCGTCCAGTAGCAGTTTGTGTTGTCTGTGGACCACCAACTCCATTTGATTAATGTATATATTACCCTCCCCCACCAACCCTCTTCAAGTGCACAAATCCTGTGTAATGGTTCCTTTGATTGGCATGGTCTCTCACTTGGAGCGATTCTGTGCTAGATAAAAGAACGCTGGTGGCACACATCCTCTAGTCACCACTCTCCACACAAAATCTAAGTTAGAGAGTGGACTGTGTTTGAGATAATGTACACAAACAGTATATGCACATGTTAGATCAGCACAAGGATACCTGTCGACGAATTTTTTAGATTGGTGAGTAAGGTATAAAACAAGGCCTAAAAGCGACATTCATGTCTGTAATTTTTTCCATTAAGCCACTTCTCAAGAACAATTGAGCCGATTTAAATTTACTTAACAAGAAGCATCCTTAGGCATATTATGTTGAAGATCTGAACATATCATAGTATAAAGGGCAAGTGGTTGAAGTACTTGTGGTTCTGGTTTCTTCTCCAAAGAGATGATACAGCTGTACGAGTAGCCTTGCTTGGACCGAGACTTGTATATTAATACTTTATCAGTTTTGCAGCTTCTCCATAAGTCACACAGCTGCCCAATCCTGCATGTGTCTAAGCGGACCTTCCCAGTTTTAGCTATGCCCCACCCATCTTTATCTAAGCTCACCAAAACCCCGCTCATGTTGGGATTGATCGATCTCTGAACTCCCTAACTATCAATTTCCAGAAAACTATACATGTAAGCTGTTGAATATTTTGAAACTAATGTGAAGGGTGCTGTTGCTGCCTTTTTCAAAATATTCAACAATATTTATTAAATGGTAAAGACGTGCAATTCGTACAACATGTCGGACTGTTAACGTGGTTCGTACAAACTTGAAAAGTACTTGAATTTTGACATGTTCCTTGAAAAGCCTTGAATTTGAGAATTCTCTTCAAAAGTATTTGAAAATTGCTTTAATGCATTGAAAGCCCTTGAATTTAACATTTCAACCCAGATTATCTTCATTGAGTATAAAATTGTTGTCATGAATCATCAGTCAAAATAGAGGAATTGCTTTCTCAGAGCATCTAATATTAAAACTGGTATTAGCAGTCTCTCGGAACTCCTTATGAGTTGTATTATCAGGGCATTCTTGTATTGTCAAGGGATTCCACATCTCAGCCCTCTCCGTTCATTTACTACCCCATGTTCAGGCTTATATCGGGCCCTTGAAAATCTTGAAATTGTGGCTGTGAAAGTCCTTGAACGAAAACATCTGATGGCTGTATGAACTCTTGTTAAGTGTAAGGGTCACCTTACTTGAATTTAGTTATTGCCCCCAGGTGATATCTTTCCGAGAGCGTACAAAAGGTTGCGATGCAGATGTGGTGGCTAGTACCCCCAGAAACGAGTGCTCAAAACCGAGAGGCGCCGCAGTGGCTCTAGGGAGCCCACTTGTGGTATGCAGTTAACTTCGACTCGCTATTCTCAGACCAGGTACCTCACCACCACCTTTCTCTCCCGACTGCGCTTGAATCTAATTTTATACTACTCATGACGACACAGCTGGGGCACCACAGCCAATCAGCGAGCGAGCTACAGCGGCAGGGTAGCGATCGCGTTACTCGCTATCGTACCCATGCACTAAGTATATGCGTGCGCTAAGCCTATAGGAGGGAGGCATACTTTTATTTAGATTTTTGGCCTGGTATTTTATTTTTCTAGGCCTTTTCTTTTTTTGTTTTCATGCTGCGGTGCATGCTCTTTTATTTATTTTACTAGCTCGATTTGGCTAAAACAATAGCTCGCATGGGCGTTCTCTTTGGCGACGGATAATTAAATTTCCACCGAGAACGCCAAAACGTACACTAATTAAGGTAGATATGTAAAAATAAAATGCATATATATATATATATATATATATATATATATATATATATATATATATATATATATATATATATATATATATATATATATTTAAACTATACATATCACATACGGATGATGAAGACAGTAAATTACACATACATGCCGATATATGAGGGCGAGTATATAGTGCGGCCCGTTATTGCGGATCCGCACGGGTGGCTCTCACCATCCACATATCCGTCCCGTTTTCTGAAACGAGAAGAAAAATAAGAAGAACATCATATAATAATAAGTATAAAAAGTCCATCAGGCAGCCCCAGCAGCAATAGCTGGGATGGCATGATCGGGATAAAAGACATATTCGCTGCGGTATGCTGTGTACTTACAGCATAAGGTGTGTTTACAGCATAGGGATCCGCAGCGATTATTTTAATGAGACAACTATGCGATAATTAACATAGCTGTGTAGGCTGACCGTAGTCAGCCTAGGGACGGGGTTTCAATTTTAAAAACACAATAAAAAGAATGGTATTTCAAAAATAAGCATAAACTCACTTTTCCGCACACTTAATCAAACATTCTGCTGATTTCCATGACAATAATGACCACATGTGTATGCTGAAAAGTTATCCCAGCGAGTCTGGGTACCGGGATCCGTATTTGAAGGTTGTGGTGCATGGTTTCGAACTGCTGATATGTTTATAGTAATGTTTTCCAAACTTGTATCTGATGAGGTGGCGGATAAATTGGCAAATGTTCAGGTTAACATATGCAGTGTCGACGTGTGGTGGTGACTGTGGTGATGCTGGGTCTCTGAATTATCTGAGTATCGGTGGCTGCTGTAATCATGGTAGTGGTAGTGGTGGTGTGTGTGGACTGACTAGTGCGGAAGGCTGTGATGATGCGCGATGAGGTGGCTACGGCCTGGATGAGTTTGCTGGCGGAGGTATGTGGGACTGCTCAGATGTCTGGTTGGTGCACGATGCGGCGTTTCCCCGAATACACTTTGTCCGGTATGGTGGCCATGCAGATGGCAGGATTAACTGATGCGGTGTGGTGAGTCCTGGATGCGGTGCTGGTGATGTTGGTTGCGGTGGCGCTAGTACTGTACGATGGTGTTGTCATGTTGCGGATCTTCTTGGCTGTTTCCTCGTCAATTGTCAAGTCCGGTGGCGAAGCAGAACTATCTGAAATGTTGGTTAATGTTATTGAAAGCCTAGGCATTGTTATTGGCACAGTTAACACGACTGAAGCTGGTTTGACGGTTGCGGATGCTGCTTGTGTGGAAACTGAGGGTGCTGCCGGTACTAACGTTACTGGTGCTGTTAGTGTGCTAACTGTGGTGGTGATTACTTATGAAGTGGTTGCTGGTGCAGATGCGGAAGCTGTTTTGGAATGCAGTGAGTCAGATTGGCATCTCTTGGTACGTTTTGTTTTGGCCATTTTCCTGGTTGGAATGACGTGAACAGGTTATCGCGATATCAATTGTCTCATCCTGCTCTCCAGGTTCAAGAGTAACTACCAACACACGATGTTTGGAAGGTAAAACGCGCATGGATTCGTACTGAGTGGCTGAATACAGGTATTTGCAGTCTGAACAGTATGCCCGTTACCTACATCACATGTAATTTCAAGTCTGAGTTTCTAGAATATTTGCGTTTACACGGCTGTCCATTGTATAAAAGTGAATTACACAGATATCTCTTAAGAGTGTCTATCTGTGGTTCTTCTACCAAGCTGTGGGATAAAGCAAGATCGTCAGCAAGCGACATTTCACTTCCACATTTTTGTTATTTGCGGGACAGCAAACACCTAGCTTAACCTTCTTCATACTACCTTTTATAGGTTTTGGTGACATCAGAGGAGGGCGGATGACCATGCCCGTAAACTTCTAGGAGGGCCGCCTTCATCTCCATTCCACGGAAAATCAGGTATCCGATCAACGTTAAAGCCAGGAACTACTTATTCCTGTGGATGCTCACTTTTTAATTAGAATGAAGCGGTTTACAAGTTAGATACTCATAAACTCGCCTGTTCAAATTCCAGGTTGGAACGCCCGATGGGGTGGGAGAGCATGATTACATCAGCAGTCTATGACCCCGACCAATAAGCTCTCGCCTCCTCCATCGCTGGAGTGGTAGCCACGTGAGAGGTCGATTCTCGTGTTTATAGTCTTTGATTTAATTTACCGGAAAACAGTGGTGTTGATCACGTGGTTTCTTGTTTTGAAAGCATGTGGTTGATCGGAAACTAGTGTAACGCGGCTGGGTACGGGACAACTATTCCGGGTACGTTCTGAGCACGCCCCCCCCCCTTAGCAGGATAGTAGACGTGTATAAAGCCATATAAGCGAGGTTTCTAAAAATGAGTAAGTCTGTAAGATTGCGTAGTGCGCATGCGCGTGACAGAGCTTCTCTGACAACATTTGTCAGCGTTAGGAGAGAATGCATACTAAAATATGCCGAGTTGGTGCATGTGATCCTTTTAAATTATGTCAGGACCAGAACAAAACGAGGAATTCAAAACTGTAAGCCATTTTAAAATCAGTCCATAAATGGCCGAGTTATCCTTATTTTTCTGCTTAAATTATGCTCAAAATATTGAAAACGCCATAAGCGTGTCTATGTACTAATTGAATGGGGAGGATGTTTATCACGTGATAATGTCCTTGCCCTTCCAGCTCGCATGCTGATTGGCTACAGGTCGCGCATTGATTGGCTGAACATTCCAGCTACAACGTCATGAGGAGGATAAAAGGAGCGAAGAACTGAGAATCGAGGCCTACACTTCATCGAGATAGAAGGTGGAAGGTTGTGTGGCCAGAGAGTTGCAGGACGCCGATACCTGCCTGCTGAATCGGGTTTCATCGTAGCCGCAGTGGGGCCGGCCGGCTTAGGGATCTTGATATCTCTGGCCCACAATCTTCCCATCCGCATCTAATCTTTTGAAGGCTCTCGGGAGGACAGTTGCCGGGGGCATATAAACTAATCGGAAAGAAGAAGCCCTCACCTCCAACAGCATCAGAGGAGCCTTCCTGTGGATGGGCCGTGCGGCCACGATGTAAGTACCCATAGTATGTGGAATGAGTAGTGATTCTTGATGGACAACTCGTCAGATCTGCCGAACCACGCTGAAATGGGGTAAGCAAACTCTGTGCAATGTATTGTGTATGACATTTAACTTTTAGACCACAGTCTAGTGGGACTTTGTCTGGTGTGTCGCACGAGCTATGTGGTGCATCATGTACTGTGTACATGGAAGATGCACATGCATCATTATTTAACATTTAACTGTAGCCCTTCATTACTACGGGGCATCTTTCAGCGTCCGTTACAGTACTGAGCCTTTTTGCCACACTGTTTAAATTAATATTAAGTATTACTATCTAGTAGACATCTTCAACCGCAATCGTTCTTCTTCACCGTCCTTGAGAGTGAGCCACATCAACAGTTTGCCTTCGGAGATCATCCCAGCAGCTACAGAATCGAGCCATCTCACGTTCCTCTTCTGGAACGTATCATTTACTGTGATCTGTGAACCTTTTCTGTACCGATGACTAATAGGTACTCATCCAACTGTATTTTTATATTATTGTATTTTTATTTTTACATTTATAGGTGCTGATAACTAATAGGTACCGACCGATCATCTGAGACTGCATCTTATAGTTTATCTTTTTACTGTATATATTATCCTTGTTTTGTGCTGATGACTAACAAGCACCACAAGGTCAGGTGATATCCGTCTCATTATCCCCACCATAAATATATATGCGCTTTTCAAATGCTCTTGTAAATACATCTTACCCTGATGATGTTGTATGTGGTTGGGGTGCAGTCAGTAACGGGATCGTCATATGATTCAGGAGCTGTCACACCATAACATGTCTGCTCGCTGTTTGACTGGGGAAATTGCTCCGTAAGGTGACCATATGGAAACCGAGCATTTCCGCCAGTCAGGCATGTATTAAAAAGATAGGTAGCGCTACTTGCCATTTGCGGCCAAAGCCTGGAACATGGACCTAACAACTTAAGAAAGCAGACTGGGACAGATGTCAGAAAGAGAGTGACAGAATGGTAAAAGATATTGATGTCAAAAAACAAAGTAGCAATAAAGTTGTTAATGAGCTTAACTCTGCTTTACTCTCTGCTGCTGGCAAATGCATTCCTAGGGGATCCAGGAAAAATTAGAGACCTTATTGGAGTATGTCTCTGCAAAAGTTACACGAAGAAATGTCCAATGCAAGGGGAAATTGCAGAGAATGCCCCAACAGAAGCGAACTATGTGAGACTCCAACAATCCAAGGCAAAATATCTGAAAGCCAAAATCAGAGCCACCAGAGAATCGTGGAGAGAAAAAAACGTCAAGCTTAAATCTTGAAAAAGATACCATCAAACTCTGGAGACTTGTGAAGCAGCTTAACTATGAAAACACCAGAGTACCAAACATAACTCTTGAAGAGGGTTGTGAAATCAAAACAGGAGAGGCTGCTGCTGAACACTTTGCTTGTACGTTTCAGAAAGTAAGCAATCTAGATGTGCCAGTGAGTCGTAAAAAAGCTGCAATGAAGTCTGCAAAGGGGAACGGAGAGACACAAATACATGCCGCGGGAATGGATGAGCTTCTGACCATCAGCGAGTTGGAGAAAAGCTTGAAAGTTCTGAAAAAAGGAAGTCTCCTGGACCAGATGGAACAACCAATGAGATGTTGAGGAATCTGGGTACTACTGGAAAGCACAAGCCTTTGGCGATTTTCAACCACAGTTGGTACACAGGAGAAGTTCCCCAGTCTTGGAGAGAGGCCAACATGATTTCTGTACTGAAGAAAGGCAAGAATAAATCCAAAGCCGCAAGTTATCGACCTATCAGTCTGACTAGTTGCACTGTCAAAGCCATGGAAAGAATCCTCAACCAGAGACATCTTCGACATTTTGAAAGCAAGAATTTCTTAGCGGATGACCAAAATGGCTTCAGAAAGTGTAGATCTACTGAGGATCAAACAACATATCTGACACAGTATATTGAGGAGGCGTTACAACAGAAAAAGCATACCATCACTGTGTGGGTTGATCTGCAGAAGGCATTTGATAAAGTATGGAAGCATGGACTCCTCCAAAAGCTCAGGACCAGTGATATTTCTGGAAAAATGTACAGCTGGATATGCCAGTAGCTCCACAACCGAAAGGCATCAGTACAGCTGAATGGGACGAGCAGCAAGAAAGTCCTGCTATGGCATGGTGTACATCAGGGTGGTGTAGTCTCTCCCACCCTCTTCACGATATTCATCAATGACCTGGTGAAGAACCTTCCAATGGGAGTCAGAGCTGCATTGTATACTGACGATCTTGTGATGTGGAGCAGCGAGGAGTATGTGTCAACAGCCAATTACCGCATACAACTCGCAATTGATCACCTCAATTCTTGGGTTACAAGATGGTTTGTCCAGATCAACAAAGAGAAGACAGTCGCAACTCTATTCAC
The DNA here is from genome assembly GCA_034401795.1 of Chaetoderma sp. LZ-2023a. Lineage (NCBI taxonomy): Eukaryota > Metazoa > Mollusca > Caudofoveata > Chaetodermatida > Chaetodermatidae > Chaetoderma > Chaetoderma sp. LZ-2023a. The sequence continues at coordinate 144,837,270 of CM067359.1, forward strand.
ACTATCCACTAAAATGGAACACAAGACAAGTCTGAAATTTGGTGACTCAGCGAAGACTGGCAGTTATGCGGAAGCTCTCTGGAACAAAATGGGGAGCTAACATGAAAATTCTGAAACAGGTTTACTCTGGATCAGTTAGGCCAATCATCGAATACGGCTCATCATCATGGATGACAGCCGCTACAAGCACCCTTCAGACATTGGATAAGGTACAAAATCAGGCTCTTCGTATCATAACAGGGTCTATGAAGACCACTCAAATAGCAGAAATGGAAGAACAATATCCAGGCACTCCAGCAGAGACGAGAAATCAAGGCCGAGATTATATACGAGAAATTCAAATTGATGCCTCACCATCCCATGCGTATGCTGACTCACCAAATGTCTAGGAGAAGGCTCAAAAGGAACAATTAATAATAATAATAATAATAATAATAATAATAATAATAATAATAATAATAATAATAATAATAATAATAAGGAATTAACTTCAAAGAAAATTGAAAGAAACAGAGAGTCGGACATCTTCCCCAGATGTAGAAACGTAACTGCTATCCCTGAGAGGGAACCATGGAAAGTTTCTGAAATAGAAAACACAATTTCAACCTGTCCCTCGATTCCAGGGATTCAAAGCAAGGGAGATCAAGCAGACTTGACAAACAAAGTTCTTGCATTGAGTCATATTGCAGAAAACTGGAAGAGGAAGAGTCGATACATGTTTATACAGATGGATCAGCTATCCAGGCTGTCAAGAATGGAGGGGCAGGTGCTCACATTCGGTTTCCATGTGGAGATATAACAGACTCATGCTTACCAACAGGGAGCACTATAGCAATTACACTGCAGAAATCCAGACACTGATCTTAGCTAGCCAAATGCTGATACAACGAAAAACCAGAAATGAAAATATTGTCTTCCTGACAGACTCCCTCTCAGCGCTCCAGGCGCTGGAGAGTGGAAAGGAAAGTACAGATTTAATTCATGAAGATCTCACACAACTGGCTAAGGAGAACAATGTCAACTTACAGTGGATCCCCTCGCATTGTGGCATATTAGGAAATGACAAAGCTGGTCAACTGGCTAAGGAAGGGCCAAATAAAGAACAATTCAGAACCGCGAGGTTGACTTTGAAGAACTGAAGCATATCATTAAAGCCCCAAGAACCCCCAACAGGCAGCATAATGATGCAATACACAGCCTCAGTTGGGAGGATCAGACATGTATCTTCAGATTGAGGGCTGGTCACAATCTGATCAATGCAAATCTTCACCATCTCAAGATTACAGATTCTGCACTTTGTGAGTGTCAGCAGGCAGAAGAAACAGCAGAACATCTCTTGCAGCACTGCCAGCGATATGAACAGGCTAGAAGAAACTTCTGGCCTATTGAAGTATCTTTTGAAGAGAAGATCAGGGGAGACAGAGACAGTTTGGTAACCACTTAAGCTATCATGCACCAAATAAGGAAAATGGACTAAGATTACTGTCATGAGAAAGATGAACGCAAGAAGAAGAAGAAGGACCTAACAACTAAAGGTTAGTTTAGGGAATTAGCAGAAGGACTGCATAAATAAATCATAAATGTTCTAGCAAACGAGTAGTATTGTTTGTTTTAGTTATATCATTTTTATTAATTATGTCTAACTCCCAAATCGAGTAATGGACCATCATACCGGTGACACGAACAGCTGGGGTGAGACGGTGTGGTTCAATCTTGGCGGCAATGGTCGAACGGCCCCACTGGAAGGTTATTGTTCCACCGGCTCTAGAAGTCGGTCTTTGTACATTCCGGAAAGTCGCGAAATGCGCTCTGTCACCCCGAGAACTGATGTTAACCAGTTCGTCTGCACACCGTGCACATGCAGTGCAGAGGAGCAAAATATTTGGACGGACTGCCACGTACCCACCCCAGAGGCTACAAGTGGTGCTCGATGTGGGGCCCGAACAAGAAGCGAACCCACACCCACACTCAACACCAATGTGTTTCTGTCGCCTTCATCATATGATCACAACTCCCTAGATGTGGGGGTAGCATCTTATGATAGGAGAGTCGCATGTGTCTTTACCGACTACGACCAAAATTTCCCTGGTGCAGAATTCCCAGCACCATATCAACACGGAAACTCACCGATCAGCGAGGGAACATTCCGCGATGCCTCATAGGTGGGTATCCATTACATTACCTTGTCGGACATCTGCAATAGGCAACTTCCATCTCAGCTGGATTGCGGTCGTCCACGAGAAGGACCCCTATGGGGGCATGACATACCTTCATGCCCAATGCATTCACCAGTACCATCAGACTTGTGGCCTGCCCCAAATGCACCATGTCCCGTATCACCACCAATCAGAGCTTCATCTCCGTACTACCCTTCAGTACCACAATATGACCATTGGGATACGGGACCGCAATCACTATCCTACAACAGAAGATACACCCACTCATGCAGCATCCTCATCTCAGTCTCACTGGCCTTCACAGGTTTATCGACCAACACCAATTCGGCATTCAGCGGAACCAGCGCATCTATTTCGCATTGAGCACCATCAGCGGGAATCGCTGTCATGGACGCTGTACCAGGAATATCGACATGGACTAGATTTACCACCAGAGCTTCATCTCCGTACTACCCTTCAGTACCACAATATGACCATTGGGATACGGGACCGCAATCACCATCCTACAACAGAAGATACACCCACTCATGCAGCATCCTCATCTCAGTCTCACTGGCCTTCACAGGTTTATCGACCAACACCAATTCGGCGTTCAGCGGAACCAGCGCATCTATTTCGCATTGAGCACCATCAGCAGGAATCGCTGTCATGGACGCTGTACCAGGAATATCGACATGGACTAGATTTACCACCATCAGCACCACCAACATGCAGACCAGCATCCACGTTTACACCACTCTCCACGAAACCACAAGGATTTACGCTGGCAACTCCATATCACAGCCATGGCCGAGTCACCCTCCCTCCAGAATTCACCGGGGAGAGTGACTGGGCCAATTACAAATGCCAAATTAAAATCATTAGCCGTACCAACCAGTGGACAGATCAACAAATGGGAGAGTATCTGGCTGCAAAACTGTCAGGCAAGGCCCTTCAGGTCCAGGCAGATTTGGGGCTGGATAATACACCAACCTACACGGATCTGGAAAGCGTGTTGTCGGAAAGATTCTGGGACATGGCCCTCAGTGAAACAAGTCGTCTTCAACTAAAATATCTACGGAGACACACCAAGGAAACCCCACCGGAATTGGCCAGTTGCATCCGGCGACTCGTCATATGCGCATACCCCAGCACAAATCACGAGGGAGTCATGCACCATCATCTCGACACCTTCATTGACGCAGTAAGCGATGAGCCCACTCTTAAAGAAAAGTTATTTCTTTTGGAGCATAGCAATTTTCAGTCCCTGACTGCAGTCAGAATAGAAAATTTCCTGGAGTGGGAGAAAGCCAATCACCGTCAATTACACCCGGTCAATGAGTTGAACAATGCCCATATCTTTATCGCGACTGACACTGCCTCTGCATCCACACCAGCATCAGCAACAGGCCTTAACAACACAGCACTGCATAATAATGAACACTCCACCAGTCAGAATCACGTGCCCAAAGGGAGGGGACGTGACCATTCCCACCAGGGAGGCCACAGCAACGCCCCAGGACGCGGGAAAAAGCACAACAACAACAATAGGCAGAATACGCATGATAGGTTAGAAGAGATAACAAAACAAATCTCGGCACCCACCAATTTAGTTACCATGCTCAGCACCACCGTCGCCACACAGCAGACTACACGACCAGCACCAATTAACCTAAATCCGCACATACAGCCACCCAATGCATGTTTCGGATGTGGTCAGCCAGGCCACTGGAAAGATTGATGTCCGCGCCGACCTCCTTCTACCACTCCTACGGCTGACTGACGCGCATCACAGCCGGAGGCGCCATTAAACTCGAATCGGCACACGCACGCACGCACGCACGCACGCACGCACGCACGCACGCACGCACGCACGCACGTACACACACACACGTCACTTCAGTGCCCACTCCTGCAACCCGGCTCAACTATGGTCTCCGGACAGTAACGTCAGGTGGATACATCTACAAACACCAAGAACGCTTCCTCCATAACAGTACACAATGTCATACACCCGGCTTCACATAAGTTGGTGCCTATGATGCAAACGGATACCGTGGGAGACGACATCCGTCGGAACTTAGCATACTTTAACAGACGACTAGCATTAATGTTAGGTACGGGATAAATGTCCTGTGTATGGGCGATCCGTTTCTTTCCCGCATATGGAAGTTCTGGCGTGGTTCCCTTCCTGACTGCTGGGTCAGAAAGGTGAGGAGGCGGATGCTGAATAACATGGGTCAGAGTTACGCTGATTGTCACGGGCTGCGATGGTCCCGGTCCTTCGTCTATGGTAAGTTCAGGCAGAGAAGGAGATTGCAGATAGTTAGAAATGTCTATCCCCGCAGGTGTCATAATCACCACTGAGATTGGCTGACTGGATACTACGGTCTGTGATTCTATGGTGGCGGGAGTGGTAACTGTAGCTGATGGCTAGTAACCGGTGCGGGAGCTGTCACATTGGATTTTACGGGAGATTTCTGCTTCCTACTTTGCTTCAGGACCAGCGTGGATGAAGTGATTGGTACCGGCATAACATTTTCAGATACGTCTGGTTGTCGGTACATTACTTGCTGTAGCCGCGGGAAGACGATGTCCAATGGGATAGCTATGCGTGGTATTTTTCGTGCAGGCCATTTTCTCGGTCGGTAGAACCTTGACCGGGAGCCGAGATTCGAAGCGTGTGGCTAGAACGGCACGATCCTCATTCTCTTCCCCAGGAACTAATGTCACTTCCAACACATGATGATGATGATGCCGAAGCATGTGAGTGATCCCATAGCGAGTAGCGGTGTAGAGGTACTGGCACGTCACACAAAAGGCTGACTGAAAGAGATGATCCTTATTAAGATGAAGGGTGCGGTCAGATTTCCTAGTGAAAGTTCTGGTACATGGCTCTCCGCTAGTCAACAATGAGTTACACGGGAACCGCTTCAGAACTGGCACCGATTCTTCTTCGGATGAATCCAACAACGCGAGATCTTCAAGAAGTGACATCTCGTTCCCGCATGGTAGTTAGTTGCTGGAACTTTATTCAAAACCTAATGCCCTATCTCTTCATAGTTTATAACTTTTCAAGCCAAATATAATAATAAAATAATAATAATAAGAAAAACAGCAGAATTTAGTTTGCGACACGAAAGAAGCCTAATGCTATGTTCTTCCCTGGTGTTGAGTTTTGACGGGAAGACAAAGTTTCAGAGCGCGCTTCCTCCTTTTATACTATTTGGTGACGTCACAGGCGGCGGATAACCACACCTAAAAAGCTTTACAGGTGATTTGGTCATTCTTATGTGAATATTTCCTTGCTTTTCGCCTGGACGTCTTAGGAGTCATTCCTCCCATATGAGGGAAGTAGTTGTAACTATAGGAAGAATGGGTCGTTAAACTTGTCTTTATTTTGCACATTTAACAGCCTCCGATCAACATAGAAACGTGGTACTACTTTGTCCTTGCGGCGCCTCACCTTTTAATTAGCATGAGGCGGGTTTCCAGGTTGGATGCTTATAAACTTGCCTATTCGAATTTTAGGCTGGAGCGCCTGATGGGGTGCGTGGGAGCCAGATGACGTCAGCGGTAATTTCCCGGACTCACCCTCGCCACTCCTCCATCACGCTGTGATAGTTGCGTTGTTGGGTGGCTCTTTTGTTTAAAGCTTTTGATCCAACTCACTGGAAATAGTAGTAAATGTCACGTGGCTCTAAAAAGGAAGTGGTTGATCGGCACCATGTATGATGTCTATGGTGACGGCCAAAAATGCTGTTGCTGAAATGTAGTCTGTCGCAGAGGTGAGAGATAAAAAAAAAATATATGTTACATCAAGATCTTTATAATGTCCCGTATTTGCGCGAGTTCTTTAACATGTGTCTTAGTAAGTGTCTGTAATAGGTAGTTCTCAGTCCGTATTGATTATAGACTGGAACGCACGGTAGAGAATTTTTGAAATTCTCTGTGATTTTACTGCAGGATTTTTTATGCTGCTTTACCGGCCCGTGCGCTAATGATTTGTAGCACGGTAGAGCAGTTGTGCTCCTAATCAAAAATTTAACAGTAAAGTTGCAAGTAATTTTTATAAGTGGTTAAAACAGTTCTATTCATGCGGTAGATCAACGTTACTGATCCCGTCTAGATAGCTGTGTTTTCCGAGCGGTAGGGCTGGCCAAGCATTCTCCTCGATGGGTAGAACTAGCTCCGTCCCAGCTTAGACCAAACATATTTGTACCATTTTTAGTTAATGGCTAAATTACAGTACAACTCGCAAACATGTGTGCCACAATTTTTTACGATTACAATGCCATCGTTCGGAGATTGTGAATACAGTCAACCTGAGTGATGTGTTTCTGTCATGTTGGTGATTTCAATCTGTTATGCGTGACTGGTTCCCTGAGGATGGTACTTGCGCTGTGGTGAGGGTGACATGTTTATGGCTGCCGGTTGCGGGAGCTGGGAGGGAGAGGTGGCATGAATGTCAACTTTATCGAACCATGGGGGTATTTCACTCTGTAATGGCCGAGCCCGTGGGCGGGACAGAGTTACTTTAGAGTGAAGATGACCTGTTGGATGCTGTCGTAACTTTGATCAAACCATTGTCGAATTCAACTTTTCGGTAGCAAAATCCTACTCGTGACTGACGACAATGTGGGCATCTTGCTCTCTTAATAATATTGACTGTTATTACGTGTAGATGACGTATGTAGTTTAGCTGTATCCATACGACATCGGGAGAAAAGGGGTAGACGCTGGACAAGCGTCTCTCCCGTGACGCATACTGTAGATGGTTGTGGTGCATTCCTGATATCCATATGATCAGTTCTCCCATAACTGGATAAGAAGGTGTGTGCGGGAGATTTGTTGGTTGCGTTCGGTTGATGATAATGCTGTTGTCGGGATGTTCGGGCTGCTGTATGATGCTAATGTTATAGGCGAAGTGAGCGAATTCCAGTTTTCCATGCTGGTGAGCGCCAAGTCTGTTGTTATTTACGGGAGATGTAGTCTGCGGGAGGACGTTACAGGACATAAGTTACTTTTCACGAAAGTATTATTAGGCAATTGTTCTATCGTTATGGCGGGGGTAAGAGAGACGAATACCCACCGTAAATGTCCTTCCCGTGAGGGCGTGGCAGATCTAAATATCATGGCCAGACATTCTTATGGAATTCGGTGGGGATATGCATCTCGCCCGTCATCGGGTCCTATGGAACTAACCGTTTAACCTGTCGTTAGGTTTATATACAAGTTGCCCAGTTTTGCACTGCGGTGCGGGAGGATGGTTCAGCAAATAAAATAATAATTAAGATATGTGTTCACAGTACTTTTCCCACATTGGCTAGAGTGCTAACTACTAAGTATCCGAAGATACAGACGGAATGTATGTGATACCACACCCTGGCCATCACCGCGCGGAAACCCCAATAGTTTCCCAGAGTCGGATCAGCCCCTGGTGCAGATAGGGGCATCCAAACAATTAAGAAGCCACAAGGCTTAGAGGAGCATGAAAAGAGACACAATCTTGGAGTTATGAGTCTTACTGGAGTGTGGGGCTAGATTATCACACTGCCGCAAGAGAAGAATAAACAGCAGATTTCTTAACGAAGAAAGTGTCTCTAATCATTTTAAACCTATCCTATCGAGCTGAATAGAAACGGTTCAGTCGGTAGCATGCCGGGCTAAACAGAGTTATAGCACGGACAGCGACCTCAGTGAAAAATTGTTGGTGGCGGGAGAAAATGCTGCATATATAAATGTTGCTGTATTGTGTTTCCTACGTGCACTGCATTCCTATATTCTCTATACTTAAGCAAAACAATTTAACGGATGGCCACATATTCAGGCCGCAAAGGCCTCACCGCAAATTTGTGTTCCGAATGTAGATGTAGTATTCGTGAACGGTTATCGAAAGTTCCAAATTACTCTCGCAGAAGGGGAGTTACAAAATTGTGTTAGTGCGGTTGGTTGGAAACTGTACTCTATGGGATAAAAACCCGACACATGGCGAAGAAAGACGCGTGTCACGCTTGATAATAGTTGGTACAGCTCCAACCTGTTCGGCTCCTGGCCGAGGATGCTCTCGATCACTGGATCGCTTCTCCTTTTATACTCTCCATGACGTCACAGGCGCAGGCTTCATCCAATCATCGTTCGAGCAACAGCCAATCAGCGCACAGCTAATAATAGCGTCGTCGAACGTTCTAGAACATTCTAGAGGCTTTTCGTCCACGTGGTTATGACGTCAGGGCAATATTTTGAAGATAATCAAGAAGAGTTTTTCCTGGATAACTTAGCCATTTCTCAACCGATTTTGAAATGGTTTAAAGATTTAGAAAGGCCGTCGAATTCTGGTCTTGATTAATGCCAGATTTGACGGGAACAGACAGCCAATAAGAATTACAGAGTACCAGCTCGGTACGCTATAAGCGCCATCCTATCTAGGTCACAACTACGCGCTCCATAGAAACAGCGTCCTGCTGCGCGCATGCGCATAATGAGTTTTAACGAACTTAGTCATTTTTCGACACGCTCTCTCTCCCATAGGCCTATATATGCGTATAGCTTTACCCAGAGGGGCGTGCTCAGGAAACGAATCCTAGACGGGCGGAGCGTACCCAGCTTAGCTGGTACGGCCGGTACCCGACCGGTCGATCCGAACTACACATCTGTTTACGCCATTGGCGCAGTTCTATCTCAGGTCACAGAAGATGGAATGGAGCAGGTACTGGGTTATGGTTCGCATACTCTGAACAAAACAGAGAAATGTTACATGACCACGAAGAGGGAATTACTGGCTGCAGTGTATTTTGTCAAATACTACAAACACTTTTTGTATGGCTGCCCATTTACACTCGGTACAAATCACGTCTCGTTATGCTGGCTTAGAAGCCTAAAATATCTGGAGGGCCACGTAGCGTTGTGGCAGGAATCCCTGCAGGCCTTCAACTTCAATCTTGTTCATAGACCTGGCAAACTGCATGGAAATGCTGGTGCCTTGAGCAGAATTGGGCTTGAAGATGAACACGAAGTGGCCACCACGGTGACACATGCAACACAGCCGTCTCCGGTGTTCCCAAGGCTAAAATGTGCAGAGTGGATATGGAGAAAGTCACTCATGAACAGTCAACCGACGTGCAAACACAACAAATATACACATGGATCCAGGAGGGGGTACATCCTCTTACGGAATTTATCAGTTCATCATCCGCAATGGCTAAAAAGAGGTTTGAGGAGTGCCATATCAATAACGGCATCCTTTACATTAACAACCAGATGATAATTCCTGAGTGCTATAGGGTCATGATCTAGGAACAACTACATGACCGTGCTGGAAATTTAACCATCGAAAGAACTGCAGAGCGTATCAAACAGAGATTCCACTGGATCGGAATACGCGATAGTGTGAAGGCATGGGTCACCAAATGTGTCCCGTGTCAAAGACGCACTAGTCTGGCTAGCACCCAACTGCACCACTTCAAATTAAAATTGTTGGTGCACAGTGGGAGCGAGTGGCTATTGATGTGCTCGGATCCTTGAATACCACAGATGAAGGGAACAAGTACATCCGTGTATTGCAAGATTATTTTACGAAGTGGGTAGAAGCATTTGCTTTACCAGACCAACAGGAATCCACAGTGGCGGAGGTTCTGTCTCGCAATGTGTTCTGCAGTTTCGGTATGCCCAATGATATTTCACTCTGACCAAGGAAGTAATTTTGAAAGCCGGCTGATCTCCAAGCTCTGCAAATTGTTTCATATAGTCAAAACACACACAACACCATACCATTCGCTGAACGACGGGATGGTAGAGAGATTCAACAGAACTCTCACAGTAATGTTGGCTAAGGAAACACGCCTTGATTGTCACGATTGGGATTTACAACTCCCATACACTTATGGCACACCGCACTTCGGTATATTCCAGCATGGGTTATACCCCACTCAGTTAATGGTGGGCCATGAATTAGCCCTACCCTTGAATCTGGCCATGTCCAGAATACCAGGAGAAAAAAATTCACCCTCTCTTTACGTAGAGCTCATGCGGCAAAGGATAGAACAGGCCCGTGAGTTGGTAAGAGAATCTCTATCCACTGCACAATGGCAACAGAAAATGGGGCATGACCGGCGAGTGCATGGAGACCCATATGAGGTGTGAAAAATGGTGTGGGTTCACAATACACGACGTTCTGCAAAGTAAACTGAGTTACCAGTGGAAAGGCCCCCTATGTGGTAGTAGGTAAGAAGTCGGACGTGACCTACCATACCCACGCCTTGTATGGCCTGACTTCAGTCATCCATTTCGATCAACTCAAAACCGTGTGTTAGTGATGACCCAGTATCAGAGCTCAGACTAGGCATTCCACGTAGCACCGGTACTCAGACGGATGTTTCTACGGAAACATGTACTCCAGATGTTAATCCTGAGCACCGCGGTGCCAGTTCGACCCTTCTCCTACCAAGCTAGGATACCGGTGAATGTATGACTAATGCTGAGGACGATGATGAGATACGTACTCGCCCTCTCCCTTCTCAGCAGGGGGCTACACGATGGGAAGTCGTATCTGAAGGCTTTTCCGTTTATGCTGTCCAAGGGGAAGGACCCATTCCCACCGACTACATGCTATTACCCCAAATATAGAGTTACCATAAGCAGAGGCTGAGGCCATCCTGGGCCATGACTCCTGCGGGGTGGAACATATAATAAATAGCATGGAAGTGAAGAGGTTAGATGAGACCTTGCGCTGTTCTTAACAACAGGAAAACCATCCATGTTAACTGAGATGACTTATTACAGAGCGCCTATTGTACGGACTGCAAATACCTGTACTCAGCCACTCGGTACAGTGTGACTCACACACTATCTCATAAACATCGTGTATTGGTGGTGACATTAAAACCTGGTGAATGGGACGAGGCTATAGAAGTTCTTAGTCTGCTATTAGAAGCTTGGTTACCTTTAGTAGAAATTACGACCGGAAAAATGGCTAAGACAAAGCGGAAGAAGAGATGTCAATCTGTCTTACCGCAGACATGCCCAGCTTCCATATCCGCACCAGCAACATGGTCACTCATCACCACCACCGCAGCAACCATCATCACAGCACCGGCAGCACCTTCAATAACAGCACCGTCAGCACCTGCAGTTTTGGCATCAGCATCAACTACAGTATCAGCACCGGCAGCACCCGCAGTGACCACCCCGGCAGCATGCACCACCGCATCACCATCAGCATCCGTGATCAGTCAGCATATATCAGTGGTTATAGCAGTGCCAATGACAGTTAGCGATCCTTTACCTAATCCTTTGGACTGTTCTGTTTCACCGACGTGTTTAATGATCGACGAGGATATCAGCTTCATCGAGGCCAGCACCATGACACCTAGCATCAGTACCATGACACCCACGTGCAGCACTGCCACGTCTTGAGATCCCACCATCAGGAAGGCTACAATGCCAGACAGACCATACATGGGGAAGCATCGCCTCGCACATCAGCAAGACATCTGAGCGGTACCTCATACATGCGGAAGTAGATTGATCCAGACCATGAAAACCGTAAACTGTCCACAACAACAGAAACCTCCTCTCTTATCATCCTCGCAGCTTTCCACAACCGACCATCAGCACACGCCGCCACCACCACCGTGACCACCACAGTGATGAGTGCCACCACCGCTACCACAATCGTCAGAGCATGTAGCACCATCACCGCCACACCTCATGTGTTAAATATATCTGCAACTACTTCAGACGCTAGTGCAGAGAACATTATTATGAGCAACAGTATATCAGCACCAGTGGATCATGCCCCACGACCAGCTTCCTCAGATCATAGCCCCCAAACACGCTGGGGTAACTTTTCGGCAAACACCTGTGGCCACTATTGTTGTGGATGCAGCAGAATGTATCATTAAGTGTGCGGAAAATCTTTTTCTTATTACTATACTTTTTCTTAAAATTGAAACCCCGCCCCTAGGCTGACCATGGTCATCCTACACAGCTACGCAAATTGCTGCATCTATCCTTAGTGCAAGGTATCTTCCCAGCAAAACTAAAAGTAGCCTGTGTTACACAAATATACAAATTACAGACCAGTCTCCATACTTCCACTTTTCTCAAAACTCTTAAAACGCTTAGTGTATAATAGAATGATAAACTATTTGGATCAAAAATCAATTTTATATAAATCACAATATGGATTCCGTGAAAAACACTCAACAATGCTTGCAATAGTAGAAATGACAGAAAAAATTATTGAATGCTTAGAAAAATAGCAAAGTATTAAAGGCATTTTTTGGACCTCTCGAAGGCTTTTGACACAATTAACCATAAAGTCCTATTAGATAAACTTGTCTATTATGGAATAAGAGGATGTGTACTAGACTGGTTTCAGAGCTATCTAAGTGAAAGAACTCAATGTGTAGGGCCTACAATTTAATGCAACGTGCTCTGAAACCAAGGAAAAAACTTGTGGTGTTCCTCTGGGATTTATTCTTGGCCCCCTGCTGTTCCTTTTATATATGAATGATTTACCAAACATTTGTAAGCACTTGTGACTAATACTGTTTGCCGATGACACCAATCACTTTTGCTGTGATGAGAATATAGACAGGCTATATGCAAAAGTAAATAAAGAAATGGAAGAAATTACAAATTGGTTCTCAATAAATAAACTATCACTAAATGTCGATAAAACTAATTATATGTTATTTACAGACATGACGAAACTAAAAAAGTGACATTCCAAAAATCTACATTAACAATAAGGAGATCGAAGAAGCCCCATTTGCTAAATTTCTTGCCGTATACGTGGACAAACATCTGACCTGGGCTAAACAAATTGAAATAGTTACAGCAAAAGTGGCCAGGGGTGTAGGTGTTATCCAAAGACTAAAGCCGTACATGACACCAGACACTGTTAAAATTATGTGCTGCACGCTTGTCCTCCCTCATCTCACCTACTGCAATGCTATCTGGACTGCAGCACACAAGAGCAAACTAACAAAACTCCAAAACCTTCAGAAAAAATGCATAAAACTCTTTACTAAACCAGCAGTCGGCCAGAATATATTCAAAATGGCGAAATTACTTAAACTCAAAGTTATCGGAAAACTACAGATGTACAATATTGTAAAAGACTTTCACCACAATGCATTGCCACAAACCATAGCCTCCAACTTTACATTCAACACTGACATTCATAGATACAATACTAGAAATAGACATAATCTACATACCAAATTCACATGAACGGAAACAGGAGCACAACGCAGTACAATAACACTCACAAAATTATGGAACAGCTCCAGCACAAAGATACAGATCCCAAATAGAAAATCCTTCAAGAAAATTGTCAGGGAGTCCATACTTGGCGGGTACTGATGTGTAGTACATTTGTACTTGTATTTGTAAGGACTTACTGATAATCAACCCTAACTAAAGAACATCAGTTGACATAACAAAGCAATTTACTACTACTACTACTACTACTACTACTACTACTACTACTACTACTACTACTACTACTACTACTACTACTACTACTACTTCTACTTCTACTTCTACTACTACTACTACTACTACTACTACTACTACTACTACTACTACCACTACTACTACTACTACTACTACTACTACTACCAGCACCCACCCACCACCACCACCAATTCATCTCAGGTGAATCCAATCTGCATGTTACAAACTAACCTACCCATAAACTACAGGGACAGAGCTTTGGTTTGCCAAAATACCAGATTGGCAGTCTAGACAACCATCTGTTATCATTTGACATTTCCGACACTGCTGACCACATAGACCATCTATGGTATCCGATACACCGTAACCATGCACAATACACCAAAAACCATTAATGCACAATACACTAATCACCATTAATGCAAATGCCGAAGTGCTGGATTAACCCTTTGAACCATGCAAAGCCAAATAACCCTCAAGACCTAAGAAAATAATATTTGTCTGTCAATGCTGGGGCTGCTTTGACTGAGAACTGCTTCCGCCACTCGAACAGACAGTTTTTTAATCAGGGTAGCCCCAGCATATCAAACAGATTACTAATATTTGTATTGTAGCTAATAGTCGTGGAATGCAGCATGAAAGGAGTAATGGGTTGAATGTGTTTAACCTAACCAAACTGGTTGAGGGTATTAGTCCCATATCTAATGGTTAAAACCGGTGTTGTCGGGTGGTGGAGAGGCTCAACATAGCACAAGCAATAAATTTCAATCCAAGATATGTGAGTTGGTCAATGCCGAATCTTTTCGGACTTGGTATACTGGATGCACCTGCTTTAACCTAATCATCATCAGCAGCAGCAGCAGCTTTCAAGCTGTCTAGGTCTAACACATCCAGCCATTGCATAAATAAGGGGAATTAAGTGAACGGGGCAGAGGCGTCGAGAGTATCAAATCTAAACCTTTTTCTCACCTAGCAACCAGATCTCATATTTACTCTACCTGTAGTGGGCGATTACTGCCAGTATGAGTCAATCCGGCCATCCTATCTATCCCAATCCTGCGTCAATGCTCTTTATTTATTTCGGATTCTGATCTAATACTCCCCATTGTATCAATCTGCAACCACAATAAGAAACACAGCTCAATACTAGCTGATTAACTACTGTTGTTGTTATTAATACTATTACTATTATCAAGTTATTATGTGATGCGTCTCTTTCGGTATGTTGACTTGCCTACATGTATCTGTACGTCTGTCATAAAATCTTTGTCGGGGTCAGATGGCATCTTGCTAATGGACAGACTTTGTATAGACAAAGTTTCATGATTTCGCTTCTTCCCTAACCCTTTGTACTCAGATGGAAATATTTTAATTTTCAAAATAAAATAAATGACCAAACATAATAAATGTTACATTTTCTAGGCAGGTTTGATGGAAGATGCTGCAGTGGTAGACAATGACATCGTTCCGGTATATCATGTTGACTCGCTGAGCCGCAAGTGCATGATGAATGGTGACGCTGGTTAGCATCTGGTCTCGGGGTGACGGATCCTGTACGAGACTGCCCTGCAGGTAACAAAAACTGACTCCTAAAGCCGGTGGAACTCAATCGTTCCGGTGGGGCCATGCGACCATTGTCGAGAACATTAAATACAACTGCCTCATCCCAAAAATTTGTGTCACCAGTATGCCTGTCCATAGCAATTTCGTGATCTATGGACTTACAAGATTTGATTTGGTGACCAAAAAATTTAAGTCTAAACAATGATTTTACCTAAACAACTATGAGTATGCTAGATAAAACTAAATAAGAGCATACGAAAATACGAGACATAGAGACAATCAGATGAACTTTTAAGCATGGGGCTCCCGGAGGTACCACACAGACTCGTAGGTCCACAGAGGTATCCCCGCAAGGGAGGCTCCCGTACATGAGACATAGCTATTTAACTTAATATAAGTTATTATACCTCTAAGCTGAAAGGAAGAAAATTATCTCGGACGAAAAGTCATGTGCCTCACGCGGGCCCTACTCCTAGTGCTAGTTTGGGTGAGGAGTATTATCCTCGTGTGGACCATCATCGCTGAATCCTTGCGAGAGGCAAGTGCCTCACATGGGCCTCCATCTCAGGAAGGTGTCGCCACTGCTTAAAGCGGGAGAAGAGTAGTAGGCGAAAATGGGCCCACTCTAATATTTCAACCAAAAAAAAAATGCTTGGAAAAGAAAAGACCATACCTGGTGAGATTATGACTATAGGGTTGCGTGCGGTTTTATGTGAAGACGGGACGAACGTTTCCCGAAGGAATCCCATGTCACCGTCTTATGTAATTCTTAGTATGCTGAATTAGTAGTTACCGCTTTATTTATGCGGGCCTTCTGCTTTGCTTAATTAGCTTTTAGTTTTGAGAAACAAGAACTATTTTATTCTGCAAATGGCTGGTATCTACCTAGCTATTAGACATGGCTGTCATTGAGAACAGATGCCCTAAGACATCAATACTGAAGACAGTGCTCATACATGTTACTTAGTAAGATCTCTGAACTGGATAAGAATCCGAACATCTCGCTCCGTAACCACATAAAACGTTACAGGATATAAGTTACTTTTCACGAAAGCATTATAAGGCAATTGTTCTATCGTTATGGCGGGGGTAAGAGAGATGAATACCCACCGTAAATGTCCTTCCCGTGAGGGCGTGGCAGATCTAAATATCATGGCCAGACATTCCTATGGAATTCCGTGGGGATATGCATCTCGCCCGTCATCAGGTCCTATGGAACTAACCGTTTAACCTGTCGTTAGGTTTATATACAAGTTGCCCAGTTTTGCACTGCGGTGCGGGAGGATGGTTCAGCAAATAAAATAATAATTAAGATATGTGTTCATAGTGCTTTTCCCACATTGGCTAGAGTGCTAACTACTAAGTATCCGAAGATACAGAGGGAATGTATGTGATACCACACCCTGGCCATCACCGCGCGGCAACCCCAATAGTTTCCCAGAGTCGGATCAGCCCCTTGGTGCAGATAGGGGCATCCAAACAATTAAGAAGACACAAGGCTTAGTGGAGCATGAAGAGAGACAAAATCTTGGAGTTATGAGTCTTACTAGAGTGTGGGGCTAGATTATCACACTGCCGGAAGAGAAGAATAAACAACAGATTTCTTAACGAAGAAAGTGTCTCTAATCATTTTAAACCTATCCTATCGAGCTGAATAGAAACGGTTTAGTCAGTAGCATGCCGGGCTAAACAGAGTTATAGCACGGACAGCGACCTCAGTGAAAAATTGTTGGTGGTGGGAGAAAGTGCTGCATATATAAGTGTTGCTGTATAGTGTTTCCTACGTGCACTGCAGTCCTATATTTTCTATGAACAAACAAAACATATGAACTGATGGCCACTTTATATATAAACTAACCAGAACAATCAATATAATGTAATATGATCAGAATTATATATCTTAGTACAGGTTAACGAACCTACTACGGTGCGGTTAGTGAAAACACCTTACAGAAAATGAAAATAACTATAAACATATACAGAAATTATAACTAGCAGTCCTGAGACCGGTATGGTACCTTTTAGTCATCGGGACCGTTTATACGGATACAATATCATTAAAAGAGTACATTTAGCAGAATAATTAAAATGTGAAGTATAGTTACTTGAATACTCGGTAGCCATTCTTAAGTTAGGCTATCGTGTTACTGAAATTTATACGTCATTCCTTAGTTGACATGTGTTGATGCATTCTCTGGAAGCTGGAAAGTTCCCGCAGGTCGGTTCCCGCAAGTTGGTTCCGCAAACCGGATTCCCGCAAGAACACTCATGGTGGGAGTACATCGCTCAGCACTGTAAGCCCAATGGAATGTCTAACGAGTAGTCAGCAAGAGATACAATAGCATTACTGCTGGGAAGAAAGTTCCTGTAGACCGATGGCATGGATGGAAGTTGACAACAACCCGATCACAAGCGGGGGTTGTCAGATGCAAATGAAGATACAAAACAAAGCGTAACGGTCCTGGGTACGTCAGCCAGCTCTGAAGACACACCGGGCAGAGGTCACTTGCTGCGGTCGAAAGTTAGAAGAACCTACACGACATTAGTGCGGTGACAGTTGAAAAACCACTTTTAGGCGTGGCCAGCAGATCCGGCGAGTCATCCATCAAAGAACATCCTGCCTCTACATCTGTAGAATCACATATTCAGGCTGTAAAGGCCTCACCGCAAGTTCGTGTTCCGAAGTAGATATTGATATTCGTGAACGATAGTTAGAAAGTTCTAAATTGCTCCCGCAAGTAGGGAGTTACAAAATAGTTTTTAGTGTGGTGGGTTGGCACTGCTAGCTATGGGAGAGAACCCATCAGAAACCGAAGTTATATGCGTATATCTGTCGCTCAATAGTAGCTAGTACAGGTCCAACCTGTTCAGCCCCTGGCCGAGGATGCTCTCGATCTCTGGATCACGTCTCCTTTTATACTCCTCGTGACGTCAATCATCGTTCGAGCAACAGCCAATCAGCGCATAGCTAATAATAGCGCAGTCGAATGTTCTAGAACATTCTAGAAGTTCTGCGTCCACGTGGTTAGGACGTCACAGCAATATTTTCAAGGTAATCAAGAAGGGTTTTCCGTGGATAACTCAGCCTTTTCTTAACCGATTTTGAAATGGTTTACAGATTTAAAAACCCGTCGAATTCTGGTCTTGATTAATGCCAGATTCCGCGGGAACAGGTAATCAAAAATTTTTACAGAGTACCATCTCGGTACACTAAAACCCCCATCCCATCTTGGTCGTAAACTACATGCTCCATCAAAATCAGCATCCAAGCGTGCGCATGCGCACTATGCGCTTTAACGAACTTAGTCGTTTTTACAACGCGATCTCTCCCATAGGCCCATATACGCTTATGGCTCCTCCCTAGGGGGGGGGGGGGGTGTGTGGGAGGGTGCGTGTTCAGGGAACGAATCCAGGATGGGCGGCACGTACCCAGTTTAGCTGGTGTTCTGCTGTATAACAAATGATTACACCTCTGCTGCAAAATTTCCCCACTGAGTCTGGGTCCCGCGACTGATGGTGGTTGGTCACGGTGGATGAATTATTAATGCTGAGATGCGTTCATTATCACTGGCACTTTCGGAAATGTCTGAAGTGATGATTGTGGGAATATGAGCGTCTATAATGTCTCTCACAGTTACTGCGGGTGCTAGAATGTCTGTTCGTACAACAGCGGTGGTGCTAGTGGGTGTTGAGGCGGTTGATGCTGCGGTCTTCGTGATGATCGTGGTGGCTGTGGTGGTGATGGCGGTGAGTCGAATTGTAGGTTGAGGCAATGATGCAGGAGCGGATATGGCAGGTGATGACATCTTCCGAGACTTGGCGTACTTCAAGAGGTGATTTGCAGTGACATTGGGCATGGGCTGGATTTCCTGCGTGTGAGCGATACGTCTTTTTCCGGCGTATGGTCGTTCAGGCATAGTCCCCGTCCTGATGGCTGGATCAGAAAGACTGGGATGCGGATGCTGGATGACATGGGTTGGAGTGATGTCAATGGATGTAGGCTGCGATGGTCCCGGTCCCTCGTCTATGGTCAGGTCAGGAGGAGATGGTGACTGTGGGTAGCTTGGAATCTCCATCTCTGTAGGTGTCGTGATAACTCCCGATATTGGCTGACCAGCTGTGATTGCTTCGGACACTACGGGTGCGGATGTAGTGGTTGCAGTTTTGTGACTGGTTACTGATGCGGGTGCTGCCGGACTGGATTATGAGGAGGATTTATGTTTCTTACTCCGCTTTAGGATCAGTGTGGATGTGGTGACTGGATGTGGCATAGTGCTCCCTGGCGTGGCTGTGGGTAGTATTTCACGTCTGGCTGCCGGTATATTGGCCAAGGTAGCCGCGGGAGGACGATGACTAACGGGATATCTATGGGTAGTATTCTTCGTGTGGGCCATCTTCTCGGCCGGAAGAACTTTAGCTGGAAACCGAGATTCAAAACGCGTGGCTAAAACGGTACGATCCTCGTTTTCTTCCCCAGGAATTAATGTCACTTCTAACACACGGTGATGATGACGGAGCGCATGGGTCACTCCGAAGCGGGTAGTGGTATAGAGATACTGACATGTTACGCGGAAGGCTGTCTGGAGGAGATGATCCTTGTTAATATGAAGTGTGCGGTTGGAATTTCCCATAAAAGTTCTGGTACATGGTTCTCCGCTAGATAATAACGAGCTGCATAGGAATCTTTTTGAAACTGGTACCGATTCTTCTTCAGACGAATCCGACAACACTAAATCTTCGAGGAGTGACATCTCGTTCCCGCATGGTAGTTGGCCGCGAGAACCTTATTTAAAACCTAAAGCCCTATCTCTTCATTTTTAACTTTCCAGGCCAAGTATTGTAATAATGAACTAATAATAATAAAGAACAGCAGAATTTAGTTTCCGACACGAAAGAAGCCCAATGCTATTTGTTCTTCCCTGGTGTCGAGTTTTGATGGGAAGACGAAGTTTCAGAGCGTGCTTCCTCCCTTTATACTATTTGGTGACGTCATAGACGGCGGATGACTACACCTGGAAGTTTTGACAGGTGATTCGGTCAGCCCTTTTTCCATTCTGATCGTCACAGGATTAATTCTTCCCATATAAAGCGAGTACATTTAATTATAAGAGGAATGGCTCACTAACTTAGTCTTATTTTAGCGCATTTAAAATTTTCCGATCAACATAAAAACAGGGTACTACTTATTCCCGAGGAGCATCACCTTTTAACTAGTGTGATGCGGTTTTACAGATTGGATGCTTATAAACTTGCCTATTTTAATTTTAGGCTGGAGCGCCCGATGGGTGTGTGGGAGCCTGGTGATGTCAGCGGTAATTACCCCGACTCACCCTTGCCACTCCTCCATCACGTCGTGGTAGTCGCGTATTTGGGCGGCTCTTTGGTTTAAAGCGCTTGATCCAATTTACTGGAAATAGTAGTAAATGTCACGTGGCCCTTAGAAGCACGTGGTTGATCGGAAACATATGTGCTGTTTACGGCGATGGCCGAGATACTGTTGCTGAGGTGTAGTCTTTTGTAGATGCGAGATATGGAAATATATATATATGTTATAACAAGATTTCGTTTTATAATAATGTCCCTATTTGCGCGGGTTCTTAAACATGCGTCTTATAGTTGTCTGTAAAAGGTAGTTCTCAGCCTGTGTTGATTATGGACTGGAACACAGAGAAGACAATTTTTGAAATTCTCTTTGTAATTATACTGTTAGATTTTTTATGCCGCTTTACTGGCCCGTGCGCTAATGATTTGTAGCACGGTAGAGCAGTTGTGTTCTTAATCAAAAATATAACAGTAAAGCTGTAGGTAATTTGATGTGTGGTTTAAACAGATCTATTCAGGCGGCAGATACAAGGGTGTGAAGATCTCCTGTTCCATATGCTGAAATGTTCTTCTTATTAGGGTGAACACGGAATTAGCTTTCTTCACCTTCTGACTAATGTTGTTTTCAAAGTTCAGGTTTTCATCTATGGTTAGCCCAATGTCTTTTTCAGTTTCCGCATTTTGGAGCTCTCTTCCATAGAGTGTGTATTTCGTCTCTGTTACTTGTGTTGTCTTCCCAATTTGCATATGCTTACACTTGTCTTGATGAAATTTTAGCAGCCATGTATTGCTCCAGTTTGCCATTTAACCAGATCTCTTTGCAGGATATCGTGGCCCTCTTCACAGGTGATTGCCCTAAAGATCTTTGTGTCATCTGCAAATAAATACATATCCGAGTCTGCAATACTTGGGAAGACATTTATGAATATTACAAATAGTACTGGGCCTAATACCGATCCTTGAGGGATTGCTGATGTAACCTCCATCCATCTTGAGCATTCTCCATTTACTGCAACGTGTTGTGTCCAATTCTCTAGAATGTTTGCTATCCAATCTACTACAGAGTCTTTTATGCCATATGCTTTCATTTTGTTTATTAGATGTTCTTAACTGAACTGAACTGAACTGAACTGAACTACAGCCAAGTTTGCGCCCATAGTAGAGTATAGCCACTTGAGTTACTTAAGTAGTAGGCTGGTACCCGACTCCCCATTCCTTCACTGATGATGCTCTGGCTCAAGACATTGTGATTATGCGCAATTTGAGTCAGGTACCAGCTTATCGGAGTAGCGCCTAAATGGTAATCTAAAAATAGAGGCGTTCCTTCTATGAGAATATGTTTATCGATCTCACATCGAAGGAGATCTCATGAGATACGAATGCCTAAACAGCTGGTGTACGTACTCGAGTACCTACTCTAGGCTATACCCACCTATCAGCAAGGATAAGTCGAGTAGGACACGTTTTTGCAATGAAATCAATGTAAATTAAACATGTGGTTATTTACCCGATGGTAACTGATCACATCATCATCATCATCATCATCATCATCATCATATCCACAGAACATAAGCCTATGGCTTGTTATTGTTCTGAATTTATGTAGATTCTAGTCATAGTTATGGATTATTTCCCTATTGTGATTGTCTACTTTTATTTTAAATACTTCAAGAGTATGTGCCCCTATAGCCTCAGCTGTTAGTGAGTTTTAGCATGGTACTACTCGGTTGGAAAAGAAACATTTACGAACATCCTTAATGCTATGCTGTGTGTATATAGCTGTATAAGTGTGTGTCACCTAGTCTGAGTATTGGTGGAGGGTGTGAAGAAGGTAGTTTTGTCAATGTTGTATTGATTGTGTATGATTTTATATGTTTCAATTAGGTCCCCACGGATATGCCTGTATTTTAATGACATTAAGTTTAGCATGGTAAGTCGTTCTGGATAGCTGTAATTTCTCATTTCTGGTATAATTTTTTTAGCTCTACGCTGGACACGTTCTATTAGTTGGGATTGTCTTTTGAACCTGGGCATCCATATGCAATTACAATATTCTAGTATTGGTCTCACCAAGGATTTGTAAAGTAAAATGAAGATGCTAGGATTTATGTGTCGAAATGTTCTCTTTATGATTCCTAATAGTTGGTTAGCCTTGGACACCATAGTATTGATGTGTATGTCAAATGTTACACTTTCATCGATATACACTCCCAGGTCCTTTTCACTTCCCGACATTGCGATTGTCTGTATTTCGGTGGAATCTGTCATATAGTACTTAGTGATGGGGTTGTTTCTGCCAAAGTGTAAAACGTGGGTTTTAGCTGTGTTGAAGGTTAGCTGCCATGTGTGTGCCCAGTTACATACTTTGTTAATGTCATCTTGTATATGATGGTTTAATGGATTACCATATTGTAGATATCGGATTGTCTTATGGGAAGTCATGACCCCGGTAGACGTCTTATATTTGCAAGTAAGACCTCAGTGAAATTCATATTTGAAAATACCAGGTGAGCTAGGGAACTGAGCGAATATAATAGTAGCAAGCAGATACATAGTAGGAAGATGCACTGGTTGACTTGGACCAGTGCTAGTGGTACAGTTTCGCAGAAATAGGATAGAAACTGGATCGAAACTGTGGTAATATATTTATCACAATAAGTTAGGAATTAGAATAAATTGGAATAGACCATCGGTTCTGAGTTGATGATGTCTGTCAATAGTTGAAGATAAAAGTTGTTGCTGTGGGATCGGCATACACTTTTATGAAATTCAGCAGTCATTTAGGCCATTAGTTTAGTAAATAATAGAGTGGTAAGAATAGATATGAGTCGATGGGAATCGAGAGAATTATAGGAAACAGACTGACATGTAGTTGTTGACGGTCGGCATTCCGACTCCCTTAAGCAAGTACAACAACACCAGCTGGCAATGAGATCATACAGCTCATGTGCTTATTAACGTTCGTTTCCTACAGGCTTATCCATGATAGGCAAGGGACAGGACAGAGACATTGTAGCGTCCTGTAGGAATTAATAACACAATCGAAATTTGTATATCAACTATATGCCAGTCAAAGAAAGGCATGCTACAACAACACATTCTGTAATGTTGTTAGTTAGCTGACAGATCGCATCAAATCAGAACCAGCTAGGACCACTTTGCCCGAGTTAGGGGTAGATGTATGGTATTTAATAATGACTACCGAGAAGAGAAGCCCAGAGTTTGATTGGTCGAGATGACGTCATAATCAATGAGCATCTAGTCAAACTCTGTGGCAGAGAATCAAAAGAAACAGAAACTATATATTACGATATATATAGATCTATATATCGTAATATGTATAGAAATTAGAAAAGGTAGTTTGTATATAATAGGCACTTTGTCTATTAAGAGAGGAATCTTTTACCATCGTTGATTCGGTATATAGTCTGCACCATCTGTGTAGACAGATTAATTTTGTCAGAGTAATTCGTTGTGAAAAATTAGGCTAGCTTGATAGCATATCGACCATAGAGTTGAGAGTAGTCAGTAGTCGTAATTTAGTCAAATCAGTAGGATAGGACCGTAGTACAGTATTGTTAAAGTATAAAGTATATCTATTTGTCAGTGACAGTAAAAGTCACCATTGCTAAGTAACCGTTTTATGTACAGTTAAAATATAGGAATAAAATTATTCCCTTGTAAAATACAAGGCACTAGTTCGGTTATTATTCAGTCTCCTAAATAGTACGGAGAAACACCGTACCTTACTCCGAATCTTCAGGAAGTCAGAGCAGGCCCAGTTACCAGAAATATCTTCATCTAGCTAGGAAGAGGCGAGCGGTAACTATCCGATTGCAGCGACGAGAAGATTGATTGTCGCAGCAATCATCAACATCATAAGTCTTCTCGAAGTTGTAATCGCGAGTGTATGAGTAATTTAGCGAAGAAAGGATAACGAAAATCTTCAGTGGCTTCACCTGCCAGGATATAAGGAGGAGAACATTGTGAAAACTGAGTGAGTAATAAACAATACGAATGGCCCAAGTAGACAGGCCAGCTAACATAGTTTTAAAAGACGTAGCAGACCGAGTGCAAGTGTTCATAGATATAGCAAAACAATCTGACAGTGCGAAAGTAACACAGCACCGAGAATACAGGGACAACGCTTTGATTAAAATAACTACTGACATTAATTGCGAGGAACAGCCTCGATTGAAGCGAGTTATAGTCTGTTTATATTACAATTAGACACTAAGTAGACAATCCATGATGGCGAAACCAGATCATAGAATCCCATCCATAGAGGAACATGAGAGGCATCCGGAGCTACGGGCAGAAACAGTAGCAGCCATGAATGTGATGGGTACCGCAATGGCAGGTACCATAGTACAAAGTAATATTCGAAGGGATGCGGACCGGGTCCATAGAGAGGAAGTGAGGGAGCTGACCCAGCGAATAAGACCATGCGACGGGCTCACCCCGGAGGAGGTGAGGCAGTTCCTGGACGAAGCTCACCGCGTGTGGGTAGCCATGGAGGGAAAGCTGGACGGGATACCAGCCTACATAGTCACGCGTGCTTCTCGAGGGCAACTATCGAGGGCGCTGGACTACTATTTAGTCGGGAAGAATAGAGACGAGGTTACATTTGACGAGATAAGAACCTACGTTACGGAGAACTTCATCTCCGCCAACGAGGGCGAAAGGATTAAATACGACCTTGAGGGGGTGCGCCAAAGAAGAAACGAAACTATTATCGCTTTCAACAGGCGGTACAGGGAATTGGCCAGCCGGGCGTACCCAGTGTCCAATGCCGACAATCAGAGGACGATATTGGGGGTATATATCAAGGCCCTAGGTGATGTTGGATTGGGAAGAAGAATAGTGAGGAAGAAAGCTACCACTCTTCAGAGAGCGATCGACATTGCAGAAGAAGAGGCGAATTGCAACGATTTGCTAAAGGCCATGAGGATAGATGACAGAAGAGAAACCGACATGGAAGTGGGGGTGCTGGACATGGAGGAGGGGAAAGATGTGTGGGCAATAATAACGGGTATGAAGAGGCAGATCGCCCAGCAAACGAAATTAATTGAACGATTGTGCGATACTGTGGAGGCTTTACAAGCCAATGGCAAACCTCAACAGGCACACAGAGAGCCAAGGCCGCCTAAGAAAACGGCCATGCCAAAACGACAGCCGACGAAACCGCGCAGCAAACCACCGACCGAACAACCCCGACGGGACGTCGTGTGTTACAACTGTGGGCAGAAAGGTCATTATAGGGCAGATTGTAAAAGGCCCATACAGCCTCCAAGGAATGACATGCCTAGACGAACCACCCAGGTAGCCCAACCAAGGGGCCAGAGACCACCTATGGTATGTTTTACGTGCGGCAAGCAGGGGCACATGGCGAGAGATTGTTATAATTACCAACAGAGCTTCGCGGGGTATAGAGATAGACAGACTGAGCAAGTTCCAACCGTACGTTGCTACCATTGCTTTAAGGATGGACATATCGTAAATAACTGTCCGCTTAGGGCACCGCAACCCAAACCGCAACGAAACATGGCCAAGAAACCACGTGTAGAGAGCAATATGGATATCGATGTGATAGACCGAAGCGATAGAACAATGAACCGGGAACCGAGAATTACCGCACAAAACTATTCTCGTAACGTGCGGAAAGACAACGCAAACAGAATTCGTAGTAACGAGGAGTACGAGGATCAGGACGGGTTCGTTCTGACCGGTGAAGGAACCGATGCGTACGGACGTTATGAGGGAGCGGGACGAAGAAATTCATACGCTGAAGTGGTCAGCGGACGAAGGAGCCCTTCGGTAAATGGCGACGGAGGAGACCGTTGGTAAGCGTACCGACCGAGCGGTTTCTGATCCGTTTACACTGGGACAACCACGGTCCAGAAGATCAGGGTAAGTGCTTGCATGCCTTAGTAGATACTGGTGCTAGCACGTCCTTGATTAGAAAGGATGTATGGCGTAGCAGCTTAGATGCTAGGCCGTTAAAAAGAGCTAAGACGCTCTTAGCAGTAAATGGTTCCCCAATAGAGCTTTTGGGGGAGACACAAGTCAAATTTAAGAATGCACGGCCTATTCCTGGTACGGTAGTAGCGAATATGCGGCATGAGTGTTTGATTGGTGCGGATGCTTTGCAATTGGGAAATGCAAAGATTGACTATCGGACCAAAGAGGTAGTATGGTTTGGTCAGGTATATCCCTTTAGGTATCCCTACAGGGAACAGACGAAATATATATATTCTAGTTGTAAGGAAACGACCGGATATAAAGCTATTGACAAAGTTATTGAGGACTTTGCGGATAGCTTTGATACGGCTCGTCCAAACACTTTAGGATTGGTCCCCAAAGTGAAGTGCACGGTACCAACAGGAGATGCGTTTCCTATAAGGCAGAAGGCCTACCGTCTGCCGCTTGCCAAGCAGTATGTAGTCAAAAACCAAGTGGCTGAGATGCTGGCAGCGGGCGTCATAAGACCATCGTCATCACCCTGGGCGTCACCCATTACTTTGGTCCCCAAAAAGGACGGTGACACTAGGTTTTGTATTGACTATAGAAAGTTGAATTCTGTATGTCGCAAGGATAGCTATCCATTACCAAACATATCGGATATTTTTGATTCTATGCGTGGCGCAACAATCTTTTCTACTATGGACTTGAAGTCGGGCTATTGGCAGATACCAATGGACCCCCAAGACATAGAGAAGACGGCGTTCGTCTGCAGTGAAGGTTTGTTTGAATGGATTCGTATGCCGTTCGGTTTTTGCAACTCAGGCGCCGTATTTCAAAGGGCAATGAATGATATTTTCCGAGAATTCGTGGGAAAATATCTGCATGTTTTTGTAGATGACGTAGTTATATATTCTCGAAATCCAGCTGAACATGCACAGCACTTACGTAAGGTCATGAGTAAGATTCGAGAATATAATCTACAGGTTAAGAAGAAGAAATGCGATTTCGCTAGTCCGTCAGTAGATTTGTTAGGTTATCGTATTTCCGCACAAGGAGTAGCTCCTCAGGCCCAGAAGGTCAAGGTCATTAGAGAAATGTCTCCACCCCGAGATGTGGGTGAAGTAAGAAGTTTTCTCGGAGCTACAGGTTACTACCGATCCTGTGTGAGAGGCTATGCCGAAATTGCGAAGCCTTTAATAGAATTAACCAAGAAATACAAACGTTTTGAATGGGGTGCGGAGGAACAGCAAGCGTTCAAGAAATTGCAGAACTTGCTGTGTAGTGAGACGGTTCTCACATATCCAAATTTAAACGCCCCGTATAAATTATACACTGATGCGTCTAGCTATGCGATCGGTGCAATATTGGTGCAGGAAGATGCGAAAGGTGTAGAGCGGGTAATCCAGTATATAAGCTCTACACTTAAAGATAGTCAGCTTAATTGGCCCGTAATAGAAAAGGAGGCTTACGCTGTGATTTATGCGCTGAAGAAGCTCCGACCCTATCTATTTGGCGCGCAGTTTACCGTGTACACGGACCACAAACCCCTAAAGAGTTTGTTTGTGGGAGAAGTGAAAAACACGAAAGTGCAGCGCTGGGCAGTGCTGATTGCAGAATACGGATGTAAGATCGAGTACATCCAAGGCTCGAAGAATATTCGAGCGGACATGTTATCTCGATTACGTCGTCCCGTGGAGATCGCCACATTAGACACGGGTGATTATGTCATACCCGAGGTAGACGAAGGTGCGTTACCGCATGTCCCTCTGGAGGCTTATGACATACCCTACGACGAATTATGTGCCGAGCAGACCACCGAATACCCGGAGTTGTTCAAGAACACCCCGGAGGAGTATATGGTCAAAAACGGTATTTTGTATTCGTTAGTAACCCCATCGGCGTTGGACGCTGAGTACCCCAGAATCATGTTACCTACCCTGTTCCGTGAGAAAGTGCTCCGGATGGCTCATGAACGAGCCGGTCACCAAGGTCTGCAGAAGACCATCGGTATGGTAAGGGATTCTTTTGTGTGGACGTCTTTAAGAAAAGACGTGGTGCGGATGCTAGAAACGTGTACCACCTGCCAGGTCAACCGACCTGTCAATACTCGACCGAAGTATAGCGAGATGCCCATGGCCAATTATCCGAGTCAGATAATTGGTATGGATTTGATTGGTCCGCTGTTAGAGTCGAGTAAGGGTAACGTGTATATAATGACGGTAATTGATCACTGCTCTGCATGGGCTGAAGCATATCCAATTCCAGCAAAGACAGCTCAGAATGTGGAAGACAAGTTCTTCAATGAGTACGTCGCTCGTCATGGTATTCCTGAGATCTTGATAACAGATCAAGGCAGGGAATTTTGTTCCAATTCTCTGGAAGAACGATTTCATGAACACGGTATCGAGCATAGGCGATCGAGTCCATACCATCCGCAAACGAATGGACGTACCGAGAGGTTCAATCGGACTCTTAAGGAGTTGATTCAGAAGGGGGTGAATAACGAGTCTCGTAATTGGGAAGACGAGTTGGGTGCTGCTTTAACGGCGTACCGCAGTACTCGTCATTCCACGACCGGATATACGCCATTCTATTTGACGTATGGTCGACGAGCTAGAATTCCGTTTGCTATTCCAATCGATGCCACGCAGGATCTTGGCGAAAGACTTACATGTCTTAATAATGCTTTGCTGCGTGCTCGTGGAGAAACGGCTAAGTCTCGAGAAGTTCACCGAGAACAAATTAACAAGCGTGCAAACGCTGGCGAATTCAAGGTGGGCGATTCGGTGGTCGTAAAAGCTGAGGAGAGGATGAAATTGACCTCTCGCAGTGACCCTGAGTACGAAATCTTTAAGATCAATGGTCCCGTAGCTCATGTCCGACATCAGAGATCGGGGAAAGTGCGCGTACTTAATATATCCAAGATACGTGTAGTGGACTCAGAAATGTGTTGGGACAAGGTCCGACCACGCCCTATTCGTAACCCTGCTAGAGGTACGAAAGCTAGCCATCACCCTCGAGTGATAGTACCCGAGTCCAAACCTTTGCCGGTAAACGACTCCGGTGCGACATCAAGTAAGCGAGCTCGTAGGAAGCGACCAGCTTCCGATGAAGAGCCAAGGGTGCGAAAGGGGGGTAAGGTGGTTGATATAGATGTGGATCAACCTAGTACGGGTCAGATTCGAAACCATGAGTCAGCGAGTGAAACCATCGTAACTCCTCGTACTATGGTGATGGACACTTCGGAGGGTGTACCCGAAACCATCCATGAGCCAATGGAAACGCTTCCCTCACATCCCTACTTTCTGCGCAAGCGCGGTCTCGCTCCTGACGTCTACTCAGAGTCAAAAAGACTCAGGATTGGCGCGTTTGGCCGTGCTCGATACGATGACTTCATCAGTCGTATCGATGCAGTTATAAGGCGACGCAGCCAGAGAAAATATTAATTCCTGCCTAATAGCAGAACCGACAACATTATATTGATAAATCAAATAGGTGTAGCATCATGTACGTATTACGGTTATGTATAATAGCGGTTTTGGTGATTTTAGCGAATGCGAATGGAATTTGTAAAAAGGCAAGTGTAATTAAGTTGCCTAATGGAGTAATGATTACTAGGCCGGAAAAGGTAGCAGTGATTCGTGCGGAGTGGACGGTAGTGGTATCAATAGACCATCCATATCTGCCAGCCGATTTTCTTAACCGTGTGGCGCAGTTTCGTGTACTGGTGGCAGACGTCGATAAAAAGACGTCATTAAGCGACAATGACATTTTCGGTCTCCAGCATCGCATAAATGGTATAAGAAAAGTGGCTGAACATACTCAAGAGACAATGATGAAGCTGGTTGTTAATCGTAGGAAGCGTGGACTATTTAATTTCGTGGGGGACATAGCCTCTTCCTTATTCGGCACTGCCACGTCGGGCGATATTGAGATGATTAAGGGTATAGTCAAAAAGGCTATGGGGAAAATGAATCGGGTGGTTCACTTCTCTAACCAGCTGGCATCTCATGTGAAATTAGCTTTCGAGGGAATCAATTCCAACGTGGATAGGATTAACGAGGTCACGGACAGTATGTCCAGATTCGCTAGAAATGTAAGCGAAATACTTAAAATTCATGCGGGTCGACAGGCTGACTTGTATACGTTAGTGCGGCTGGGCCATATAATTGACTCAGCCGAAAGTGTAGTATACCGTTATCAGAAGGCTGCTGCCCGATTCCATAGGCAAACTGCATCATTAGAATTAGGTAGATTAACGGAGGAATTGTTTGGCCCATCGGATTTGGCAGAAGTAGCCCAACATGTCCGGGTAGGAAATCGGCTGATAAGGCCGTACCAATGGTACTACCGGAATGTAGTCGTGTATCCTTTATGGAAAGATGATGAGAGGCTACATTATGTGGCTACACTCCCTTTGATAGACGGCGGAAAGTACATTGAGTATGGATTACAATCGTGGCCTGAACCTATGGCTGCGGAGGGATACTATATGCAAGTGTTGGTGGCTAGGACCAGCATTGGTCTGGATACCAAGACTGGGTGGTATTTTACCCCGTCCGAATGCCGTGGTACGGGGCCGCGAGTGTGTCATGGGCAGCTAAGGGTCGATAAGACCCACGTGCCATGTATTGTCAGTATACTGACTAATTCCACGGATAGCAATTGTAATATTCAGTTATCCGAGTCCAATGACACCCATAGTAAGTTGTTTGCCAATAAGAAAATAGGTGTGGTATTGCAGACCTTCGGAGAGACTATGGAGATCCACTGTGACGGACGACTGACTGACCGTTGCACGGTAAGGAATGGAGTATACGCGTTGATGTCGAGTGAGTGTGGATATAGTGGTAAAGGGTGGCAATTCGAGCCGGTAATGTCTTATAGTCGGACATACACTCGAGTGAGCTTGGCCCTGGATATGCCCCAATTGGATGTGGCCGGAGTTCTAAATGAATCCAGAATTGTTAGCCAATTGAAAGTCCAAGATTGGAACCATTTGCATAAGACTAAGTACGTGCCGCTAGCACCATTATCTGCGGTCGACCCAGCGATGGTCGATGGCATGGGAGTACCGTCATTTATCTCGTACTCAACGGGCTCATTCGTAGTAGTTATAGTGATTTTTATTGTATTATTTAAATGTGGAGTTATTTCACGCATGTGGTCATGGATTAAGTGTAAGCCACATGCGGCCAAACGACCACGTGCGGTACATATAAGTGCGCCACGGATTATTCAGGACCAGCAGTTCCGGAGACCTGCAGCCCTACCGGAGCAGCTGCGTTTGTCAGCCGGGTCGTCGCCTAACGCTAATGACAGGACTGTGATCGACCCGACGGCTGATGACTGGGTAGACGTGGAGATAACCAGGGACACTAATATCAGTGTACAATATGAGGATATAAATTGTAGCACGAACTAAATAATAGTGCCATGTTTGATTATGTTTTCTTCATTTCTGATTAGGGTATGGATTCCGAGGATATTCCGTAAAGATGCACAAAACTTTATTATTTGTGCCCCGTATCGTTGTTACTGCATGTATTATGGATGTCGCTATGACCATGTATATGACCTGTAATGATTTGACTGTAGGATTAGGGTTTATTATTAATTATTTAAATAAGTTTATAGTCATAATGGATTCCAGTATTGTAGGTGTTATATTGTAATGTGTGGTAGCAGTTGATTACGGTTTAGTATGGACGTCAGTTCTGGATAGCCCTGGTATAGTGTGGTTTGGTTGTTGATAGTGCACAACGAGTTAATTATCAATGTCTTAAGGCCTTAAGAGATGGTTGATTAACTTCGGTTGAGGGGCATATGTAGATATCGGATTGTCTTATGGGAAGTCATGACCCCGGTAGACGTCTTATATTTGCAAGTAAGACCTCAGTGAAATTCATATTTGAAAATACCAGGTGAGCTAGGGAACTGAGCGAATATAATAGTAGCAAGCAGATACATAGTAGGAAGATGCACTGGTTGACTTGGACCAGTGCTAGTGGTACAGTTTCGCAGAAATAGGATAGAAACTGGATCGAAACTGTGGTAATATATTTATCACAATAAGTTAGGAATTAGAATAAATTGGAATAGACCATCGGTTCTGAGTTGATGATGTCTGTCAATAGTTGAAGATAAAAGTTGTTGCTGTGGGATCGGCATACACTTTTATGAAATTCAGCAGTCATTTAGGCCATTAGTTTAGTAAATAATAGAGTGGTAAGAATAGATATGAGTCGATGGGAATCGAGAGAATTATAGGAAACAGACTGACATGTAGTTGTTGACGGTCGGCATTCCGACTCCCTTAAGCAAGTACAACAACACCAGCTGGCAATGAGATCATACAGCTCATGTGCTTATTAACGTTCGTTTCCTACAGGCTTATCCATGATAGGCAAGGGACAGGACAGAGACATTGTAGCGTCCTGTAGGAATTAATAACACAATCGAAATTTGTATATCAACTATATGCCAGTCAAAGAAAGGCATGCTACAACAACACATTCTGTAATGTTGTTAGTTAGCTGACAGATCGCATCAAATCAGAACCAGCTAGGACCACTTTGCCCGAGTTAGGGGTAGATGTATGGTATTTAATAATGACTACCGAGAAGAGAAGCCCAGAGTTTGATTGGTCGAGATGACGTCATAATCAATGAGCATCTAGTCAAACTCTGTGGCAGAGAATCAAAAGAAACAGAAACTATATATTACGATATATATAGATCTATATATCGTAATATGTATAGAAATTAGAAAAGGTAGTTTGTATATAATAGGCACTTTGTCTATTAAGAGAGGAATCTTTTACCATCGTTGATTCGGTATATAGTCTGCACCATCTGTGTAGACAGATTAATTTTGTCAGAGTAATTCGTTGTGAAAAATTAGGCTAGCTTGATAGCATATCGACCATAGAGTTGAGAGTAGTCAGTAGTCGTAATTTAGTCAAATCAGTAGGATAGGACCGTAGTACAGTATTGTTAAAGTATAAAGTATATCTATTTGTCAGTGACAGTAAAAGTCACCATTGCTAAGTAACCGTTTTATGTACAGTTAAAATATAGGAATAAAATTATTCCCTTGTAAAATACAAGGCACTAGTTCGGTTATTATTCAGTCTCCTAAATAGTACGGAGAAACACCGTACCTTACTCCGAATCTTCAGGAAGTCAGAGCAGGCCCAGTTACCAGAAATATCTTCATCTAGCTAGGAAGAGGCGAGCGGTAACTATCCGATTGCAGCGACGAGAAGATTGATTGTCGCAGCAATCATCAACATCATAAGTCTTCTCGAAGTTGTAATCGCGAGTGTATGAGTAATTTAGCGAAGAAAGGATAACGAAAATCTTCAATATGTTTTCGTATCATCTACAAAGATTTTACAATAGCATGTGACTAAATCAGGCAAATCGTTTATGTATATTAGAAACAGGGTAGGTCCAATAACATTCCCCTGTGGGACGCCACTAGTGATATCTGCCCACTCTGAGACTGTGTCATTGATTTTTACCCTTTGCTTTCTGCTAGTTAGGTAGTTTTTGATCCACTGAACTATTTTATTCCCAATGCCATAACTTTTTAATTTCATAAGTAATGTAGTTCAGATCGACCGGACAGGTACGGCCGTACCAGCCAAGCTGGGTGCGCGCCGCCGGTCCTGGATTCGTTCCCTGAACACACACCCCTGGGTAGAGCCATAAGCATATAAGAGCCTATGGGAGAGATCGCGTTATAAAAACGACTACATTCGTTAAAGCACATAGTGCGCATGCGCACGCTTAAATGCTATTTTTGACAGAGCGCGTAGTTTACGACCAAAATGGGATGACGCTTTTAGTGTACAGAGACAGTACAATGTAATCCTTTTTAATCACCTGTTCCCGCCGAATCTGACATTAATCAAGACCAGAATTCGACGGGCTTTCCAAATCTGTAAACCATTTTAAAATTCGTTAAGAAATGGCTGAGTTATCCACGGAAAACCCCTTATGATTATCTTCAGAATATTGTCATGACGGCATAACCACGTGTACGCAGAACTTCTAGAATGTTCTAGAACATTCGACTGCGTTATTATTAGCTACGCGCTGATTGGCTGTTGCTCGACCGATGATTGGTTGGAGCCTGCGCCTGTGACGTCACGAGTAGTATAAAAGGAGACGAGATCCAGAACTTGAGAGCATCCTCGGCCAGGAGACGAATAGGTTGGACCTGTGTCAGCCACGATTAGCACGACAGGCATTACGCAGATCACTTCGCTTTCTGTCAGTTTCTCTCCCGTAGCCAGCAGTAATCCATCCCACCGTGTGGCAATTTTGTAACTCCCGTTGCCTGCGGAGCATTTTTGGAACTTTTTAGATATTGTTCACGAATATATTAAGAACTAATTCGGAACACGAACTTGAGGTGAGGCCTTTCCCGGCCGGAAAATGTGATTCTACAGCTGTAGAGGCAGCAATGTTCTTTGGGGATGACTCGCTGGATCTGCCGGCCACGTCAAAAAGTGGTTATTTAACCATCCCCGCACTGATGTCGTGCAGGTTTATCTAAACTTTTCGACCGCAGCAAGTAAACTTTGCCCGGTACATCTTCAGAGCTGGTTGACGTACCCCGCACTGTTAAGCTTAGTTATGTATCTTTATCTGCATTTAACAACCCGCGCTTATGAACGGGTTGTTGTCAACTTCCATCTGTACCATCGGTGTACAGGAACTTTCGTCACAGCAGTAGTGTTATTGTATCTCTTGCTGACTACTCGTTAGAGATTCTATATTGTGATTACAGTCGTGAGTTCGATCCACTCCCGTTCTTTTTCTTCTTCTTTTCGATCGCTGGTATCACACTTGGAGAGCCGTTCTCAAGATGATATCTGTGGTTTTCTGCAGTTCTTCCACAGGCCCATACAGCTTTTCAAGAAAAGAGGTTGACAAAGGCCAGATCTCTTCTCTCAGCAGCTGATACGTACTGCAACATTGAAGTATGTGCTCTGTGGTCTGTTCTGCTTCTCCACAAGGACAAGCGGGCGATGTCGTAAGGTGGAACCGCCTGTACATGTGTTGGTTTAGTTTGTTGTGTCCAGTTCTGAGACGAAAAATGGTCACTTGCTCTGGCCTCGAGAGATGATGGTAGGCATCTTATGATTGAGGTGTTCTATAGAGTGCCTTGATGATAGTCTTCATCTCTGTATGGTTAAACATGTTTTCTGTCTGATTCTCTTCTGCACCCAGCTTTGCCATCTTGTCTGCTTCCTCATTTCCTTGGACTCCACCGGGTGAGGGGATCCACTGCAATGCTATCCGAAAGCATTTGATTGTTTGTAGTGCTTCTTCAAGTTGTGGCAGCTTACCTTTGGTGATAGCCTCAAGGACAGAGCGGGCATCAGATAAAAAGACAATCTGTGCAATAGGGTCTGCTGTTCTGCTGATGGTATTAGCTGCATGAACCAGTGCTTCGACTTCAGCTCTGTAGTTTGTGCAGTGTTTTCCTGTCAGTATTGCAGCTGACTGATGTTGTCCGTTTGGATACTGTATGTGCAGTCCGGCACCTCCACTCCTAATTGCATCTTTGGCTGATCCATCTGTGTAGATCCTTATCCATGTCTCCTGAGCGTACATTTCTTCCAGCATGGCTAGGGTCAGGGCCTTCTTGCTCACATCACTGTGTTCATCTTAGATTGTGAGATGAGGTACTGTGGTGCGAATAGCTATGCTCTCTAGTTTGTTTTCCCAGGGTGGAGGATCAAGGGTGTGGTTTGGGTCTTCTATTTGTGCTGGCAACATTTCTTGGTGTTTCCTTTGAAGTGTTTTTGTCTCTTTCACAAAACTTGATCTTTTAAGTCTTCCTGATGACAGCTGTGCTTGCCTGATCTTCATTGGGTGGTTGTTGAACGATTTGAACTTTGCAGCTTGGATCAGTGCTTTGCATTCCCTTCCTTTGCTAAGTGGGGGATGCCTGCAGTCTGCTCCATTTTTTTCTATTGGTGTTGATCTCATTCCACCAGTGATGATGCGCAGTGCCTTGTTTTGTACTCTGTCGAGGTTCTGTTGATTAGATTTAGCTGTTGTCATCCATGAGCTGGATCCATACTCAAGGTGTGGCCGTACGGCACCTAGGTAGATGGTCTTGAGGATCCTTTCATTGGCACCCCACTTTGTTTCGGCCAGCTTCCTCAAGATGTTTAGCTTTATTCTGGCCTTTGCCTCTGCATTCTGGATGTGCTCCTTCCATGTTAATCTTCTGTCGTAGCTGACTCCCAGGTATGTCTGCTGGTCCTCGTACTCGAGTGGAGTACCTCCCAGTGTCAGATTGCCAACCTTGGTTTTGGTGGACAGTGAGAATAGCATGGCTGATGATTTGTCTTTGTTGATGGTAATACACCAGCGATTGGACCAAGCTGTAATTCTGTCCAAGGCGAGCTGCATTCTGTACATGGCAGTTGTTGTGTACTCCTCTGTGCACCAGAGTACGAGGTCATCTGCATAGAGGGCTGCTTGGATCCAATTGGGCAGCTCTGCTACAATGTCATTAATGAAGAGTATGAACAGAGTTGGTGATAATACTCCGCCTTGTGGCACCCCTTGTCTCAGCAATACATTCTGTCGAGATTGTCCATCCACAGCACCCTAGCTCTGCGATTGTGTAGGTATGACTTGGTCCATCGGAACATGTTGCCAGTGATGCCTGTGCGCCGGAGCTTCACGAGGAGGCCATCCTTCCACACCTTGTCAAATGCCTTCTGCAGATTGATAAAGGCAGCTAACATCACCTTCTTGGCTTGAAAAGTGTCCTCTATGACCTGTGCAAGATGTGTTGTTTGATCTTCTGTGCTCTAGTATCTTCTGAAGCCAGCCTGCTCTGAAACTATAATGTTCTCCGACTCCAGGTACCACTGCAACCGGTGGTTGATGATGCGCTCCATGGTCTTGCATATGCAGCTTGTAAGACTGATAGGACGGTAGCTCAACACTTGTTCTTCCCTTTTTTCAGAATAGGAGTCATTCTGGCTTCCTTCCAGCACTGAGGGACCTCTCCATTGGTCCAACTGAGATTAAAGATGTCTAGCAACTTGCGAAGAGATGCATTACCAAGGTGTTGCATCATTTCATTCGTAATGCCATCTGGCCCGGGAGATTTCCTTTTCTTCAATTGGCGGATAGCCTTCTTCAGTTCTGCTAAACTAATGTTAATGTTCATTGCATCGTGAGTGTTGGTGTCTGTTCTTTCCTTTTGCTCTTTTATAACCTTTTTTTTATGCATTCGTGGTATAGAAATGTTGCTTTCTTTTGCATATGCCTTTGCAAAGGCATCTGCAGCCATCTTTCCTGTCAGTGTTTGTCCATCTTCTTCAAGAGTAATCTTCTCTCCCCCGACACCCTCATCATTCAGTGCTTTAGTCAGTCTCCATAGCTTTGTGGTGTCTCTCTCTAAATTAAACCCTGCCGTCTTTTCCCTCCAGCTTCTTCTTTTGGCCTCCAGCTTGGTCTTTAGATACCTGGCTTTAGTTTGTTGTAGCGTGAAGTGGTTTTCATGACAGGGATTACTCTCTGCATCTTCTCTGGCCTTGTCTAGTTTATCATGTGCTGCTTGCAGTTCTGTTGTCCAGTAGGGGCGGTAGTTTTTTCCTGAACCCTCGAGGAATCGCTTCATTGGCAGCCTTGATGATACTTGAATTAAATTCCTTGACCACATTGTTGATGTTTCTCCCTTCTACTGCTATATTTTGGGTAGGCTCATTGGAACGAATACCGAACAGACTCCAATTTGCCTTTTTGTAGTTCCACCTTGGATGTTGAGGTGAACTTGTCGAAATACTTCCAGAAAGAGAGAGAGGAGGACTGGGCGGTGGTCGCTTCCTCCTAACTGCGATGCGACCACTCTACTGAGGTTTCTGTGAATGTCTTCTGTACAAAATGCCAAGTCCGGCATTGTTGTCGAGTGCCACCGGCATAAGTAGAAGGTAGGCTGATCTGTGGGATCGTTGACAAGTAAAAGGCGCTTTTCATCTTGCCATACTTCAATGTCTTCTCCTTGTTTATCAAGTGTTCTGTATCCCCAGCCCTGGGACTGGCTATTAAAGTCTCCCGCAATGAGGAAGTGGCAGTCCGGGACCTGGACTGTGTCAAGTGAGAGATTCTTGTCATTAGGGCAGTAATAATTGACAATGTCAATCACAGAGTTGCTGGTTGTTACCTTGATTTTGATATATTCTGCCTCTTCCATAAACGTTTTGATCTGGCTGGCGACACGCTGTTTTGGACCAAAGTGATCACCCCGCCTTTCTTTTTTCCTCTTCGATCACACCGGAAAATCTGGTAACCTCTGATCTTAAATGGTTTTCCTTCTTGCAGGTGTGTCTCTTGGATGCAGCCGATATCAATGTTGTTTTCGTGTAGGAACTGTTTGAGCTCTGATTTCTTGTTGGTAACCCCTTCTGCGTTCCAGTGCATGGTGTTGATACTGGGGTTCTCTTTGGGTTTGGTCTTCTCTTTCGGTTGGCCAGTAGCTCTCCATCCTCGTCCCCTGGCTCCACAAGACGAGTTGATGGGACCTCCAGTAGCTGAGGGTGGGCTCCTTTGAGGAGTGGAGCCTGGCGCTGCACCTGCCTGGCGGATCCTCACAGGGCGAGCACCATTTCAGTTGATTCGATCACCAAGTGTCATTTCATTAGCGTTGTGCGTAGTGCTCTGGTTAGCCCCTCCAAATGTCTGGATTGACACCGTGTGGGTTACACCCCTGTGCCACGTTGAGGCCGGACATATAGTCTTAAACAGGGGATCCACTCCCGTTGCCTGCAGGAATCATGTTTGCGGAAACCAACTTGCGGGAACTTTCCAGCTTCCAGGGAATGCATCAACTCAACTAAGAGTGACATATCAATTTCAGTAACACGATAGCCCAGACTTAAGAATGGCTACCGATTATTCAAGTAACTATACTTGACATTTTAATTATCCCATTAATTATATCTTTGATAATTATATAGTATCTGTATAAACGGTCCCGATGACTAAAAGGCACAGTAACGGTCTTAGGACCGCTAGTTATAATTTCTATATCTGTTTATAGTTATTCTTATTTTCTGTAAGGTGTTTTTTCTAACCGCACCGTAGTAGGTTCCTTAACCTGTACTATAGATATATTATTCTGATCATTTCACATTGTATTGAATGTTCTGGTTAGTTCATATATGGCCAGTGGCCATCAGTTCATATGTTTTGTTTATTTGTAGAAAATATAGGACTGCAGTGCACGTAGACAACACTATACAGCAACATTTATATATGCCACACTTTCTCCCGCCACCAACAATTTTTCACTGAGATCGCTGTCCGTGCTATAACTCTGTTTAG
Organism: Chaetoderma sp. LZ-2023a; assembly: GCA_034401795.1. Taxonomy (NCBI): domain Eukaryota; kingdom Metazoa; phylum Mollusca; class Caudofoveata; order Chaetodermatida; family Chaetodermatidae; genus Chaetoderma; species Chaetoderma sp. LZ-2023a. The sequence continues at coordinate 144,877,102 of CM067359.1, forward strand.
CCGGCATGCTACCGACTAAAAAAAACTTTTCTGTTCTGCTCGATAGGATAGGTTTAATATGATTAGAGACAATTTCTTCGTTAGGAAACATATAGTGTACGCCTCTTTTCCGGTAGTTGCGATAATTTAGCCCCGCACTCCGGCAAGGTTGTGTAAGATTGGCCAACATACCAAAAGGGCCTCATATTTCTAAGTTATTGTCTCTCTTCATGTTCCACTAAGCCTTATGGCTTCTTAATTGTTTGGATGTTCCTATCCGCACCATGGACTGATCTGACCCTGGGAAACCATTGGGGTTTCTGAGCGGTGATGGCCAGGGTGTGGTGTCACACACATTTCCCATGTATCTTCGGGTACTCAGTAGTTAGCACCTTTGCCAATGTAGGAAAGCACTGCGAAAACATGTCTTAATTATTATTTTCTTTAATCTGCTGAACAATCCTCCCGCACCGCAGTGCATAACTGGGCAACTTGTGTTTAAGCCTACCGACAGGTTAGTTCCATAGAACCTGGTGACGGGAGAGATGCGCATCCCCACCGAATTCTGTAACAATGTCTGGGCATGATATTCAGATCTGCCACGCCCTCACGGGAAGCACATTTACGGTGGGTATTTATCTCTCTTACCCCACCATAGCGATAGATTAGTTGCCTAAAAATGCTTTTGTGAAAAGTAACCAATGTCCTGTGACATTTTATGTGGTTACGGAGCGAGATGTCCAGATTCTTATCCAGTTCGGAGATCTTACTAAGTAACATGTATGAGCGCTGTCTTCAGTATTGATGTCTTAGGGCATCTGTTCTCAATAACAGCTGTATCTAAAAGCTAGGTAGACGCCAGCCATTTGCGGCCTAAAATAATTCTTGTCTCTAAAAACTAAATATTAGGTTAAGCATAGAAGAAGGCCCGCATAAATAAAAGTGGCAACTACTAATTCAGCATACTGAGAATTACATAAGACGGTGACGTGGGAATCCTTCAGGAATCGTTCGTTCCGCCTTCACGTAAAACATCACGCAACCTTATTGTCATAATCTCACTAGGTATGGTCTTTTCGTTACAGCATTTTGGTTAAATATTAGAGTGGGCCTCTTTCGACCACTACTCCTCCCACGCTTTAAGCAGTGGCGACATTTTCCCGTGATGGAGGCCCGCGCGAGCCACTTGCCTCTCGCAAGGATTCAGCGACGACGGTCCACGCGAGGCTAATACTCTTCACCCAAACCAGCACTAGGAGTAGTGCCCGCGTGAGGAACATACCTTTTTGTCCGAGATAATCTTCTTCCTCTCAGCCTAGAAGGATGATAACTTATAATAAATTAATTAGTTAAGTCTCATGTACGGGAGCCTCCCTTGCGGGGATACCTCTGCGGACCTACGACTCTGTGTGGTACCTCCGGGAGCCCCATGTTTAAAAGTTCATCCACCTGTCTCTATGTCTCATATTGTCGTATGCTCTTATTTTAGTTTTATCTAGCATAGTTATAATTGTTTAGGTAAAATCATTGTATAGACTTATTTTTTTTAGGTCACCAAATCAAATCTTCTAAGTCCATAGATCAGGAAATTGCTATGGACAGGCATACTGGTGACGCAAACACTTGGGATGAGACTGTTGTGTTTAATGTTCGCGACGATGGTCGCACGGTCCCACCGGAACGATTGAGTTCCACCGGCCTTAGGAGCCGGTCTTTGTTACCCATAGGACAGTATCGTACAGGATCCGTCACCCCAAGACCAGAAGCTAACCAGCGTCATCATTCGTCGTGCACTTGCGGCGTGGCGAGTCGACACCAGACACCGGAACAGCCCAACACTACCCCGCAAGCTACAAGTGGCGCCCGATGTTGGGCTCGAACCCACGACCCCAAGATTAAGAGGTAGCATCATACGATGGATTCCAAGCTCACATGCTCACTGACTTTGCCAGAAATTCACCTGCGGGATTAATAACCTGTTTTCACCTATCAGTGATGGCACCTTCCGGGATGCCTCACAGGCGGGAACAGAGTTTAGAACCATATCAGACGTCCAACTCCATCAGGGCTGAATCATGGACGATCATGACAAAGACCCGATTACGGGCATATACATAATTCTTCAGACTACTATCGTTCACCTGTGTCATCTACGGAGACCATATGGCAGGGTGACAATCCATATTACAGACAACCCCTTCAAACACAACACTATACTCGAGGGCAACACCACAGCATCATTGGGAGGAATCTACACCACCTTTTCGCCGGTACATCAGTCATGCTACACACCACAACCGTCAGCCGACTGCACCACCGCCATATGAGGAATATCAGTCCTCACCCCAAGAAGAACGTCCGCATGATCTTCATAATATTCTGCCTCCCGTCCATAGACCCATGCCGGTTTATGGTTCTACAACGGGGCAGGATTCACTGAATTGGAGTATGCGTGTTCTCGCTCCTCGGCATTGGCATCGACAGGAAACACCAACACCGCCACCACCACCTGGACAACGACCAGCCTCAGAATACTCGTCAGTCTCGCAGATACCACCGCCACCCGGATTTCAACCACTTCATTCTTCCCATGGTCTAGGCCGAGTCATTCTCCCTCCCGAATTTAGTGGAGAGAATGACTGGACCAACTTTAAAATACAGTTCAATATAATAAGTCGAACTAACCACTGGAACAATCAGCAATTGGGTGAATATCTCGCTGCAAAGCTTTCCGGAAAAGCCCTTCAAGTTCTTGCAGATCTCAGGACTGATTACACACCCACCTACACCCAACTGGAGCGAGCATTAACTGAGCAATTTGGCGACACAGCTCTCTGAGAAACGAGTCATCTACAACTCCAAAATCTCTGACGACGTGCAGGAGAAACTCTTCCGGAGTTAGCTAGTCGAATCAGAAGGCTAGTCACCCGCGCATATACTAGCACCAACATAGAAGGTGTAATACATCTGCATCTTGACACCTTCATCGATGCATTAAGCAGTGAACCCGCCCTGAACGAAAAGCTATTTCTTGGCGATGGCAGGAGTTTGGCCCAATTAACGGCAAACGCGGTCCGAACAGAAAACTTTCTGGAGCAGGAAAAGAGCAGCTGACACCAACTTCACGCTATCAACGAGGTAGAGGGTGCAGCTATCGTCACGCCCACTAATGCTCCCCCAGATCATCAACACCGACTGCACCAACATCACCACAAGCAAATGTACAAAATTCCAATCAGAATCAGGCGCCTGGAGGAAGGGGGCGTGCCCATAGAGGAAGCTACAACGAGGCCCCCAGGCACAGGAACCAGCGCAACAATAACACCAATGGCAACATGAAGGAACGAATAGATGAGATCAACAAACAGATCTCCACATTAACCAATTTAGTGCCCACATTCAGCACGAACCTCGCCACCACTCACTTCAGGACAACGAACACCACCAACACTGCACCGCCACCAAACACCTGTTTCGGATGCGGTCAGCCAGGCCATTGGAGGGAATGGTGTCCTAACCAACCTCCATCCGTAATGCCTGCCCCTGACCGCAGTACGCCGCAACCTGAGAAGCCATTAAACTCTTACAGGCACCGAAAGTAGAGTCATCTCGGTGCACGTATCTGTTCCCGGCTCAACTGCGGCCCCCATACAACAACGTTCGGTGGCCAATAATTACCAACCAAATTCAGCTTTTACACCTACACCAAAATGCACAGCTTCATATATGTCAATGCCTGCGATGCCTCCCCCATCCGCAGCATCGCCATCCCCCTCTATCTCCGTACATAACAAGCCTTCTCTCCTGTGTAAAACGGCAGTGGTAGGTTGTAGCACCTCCACTGAAACAACGTTTTTGCAAGCACCATGTCCCGCCACCAAGACACTAAATTCTCCGTGTCCCGTGGTGGTATGCAAAAAAACACCCCACACAACAACATCTCCCACACCCACAGACAGCAGCGACTCTGGAGAAATGGTTCACTCCACCTCATGGATTCACAAACGCCGATGTAGACGGGGAGAAACACGTCCCTGGTGGCATCACTGTTTCTTCTGTGCTTCGCCAAAGCATCCAATGAAGCATTGTAAGAAATGGCTCGCGCAGGTGGAGCTTATCCATCATCCCGTACGCACCGCTGTCTACACTAATACTGTATACCCTGAAACAGCAACATCTCCATCATCATTGCTACCCCCAGCTCCACCTTCACTGCAGCCCTCACAGCAGCGGCGATGGCGGACTGGCCCCTTCCTCACTTAGTCATCCACTGCATTAAGAGAAGCCATTCAGAAACAGACCGATTACATACAGAATGATTCCACTCCGACACCATTGTCGCAGACGGCGTCATTGGAAACTCTTCCAAAGGTACACCGCAAAGTGATATACAAATGTGCCTGTCTGTTTAGTGGTGTTTCCACCAGTGCCACCATTGACACTGGTGCTTCAATCACGTATTCAACAAGCGCTTATATGAGAGCATCCCACCTCATAAAAAGCCTCCCCTTAAACCTACAAACATTTACTTACAGACGGCTACGGGAGCTGATGTGCCCATAGCCAGTGTGGTCAATTTAGTCATCCAAATAGAGGAGATGCAATTCATACAGCCAGTTGTCATCACCTCCATTCATAACGATGCCCTCCTTGGCTCTGATTTCCTCAGTGCCAGCGAAGCCATCATACATTGCAAACAACAGGAACTCGACATACACGGCCGGCGAATACCTCTTGGATCGGCATCGTCACTATATGACACGTGTACTGTAATATTATCAAGTACAGTTTGCCCTGTAGGTGGGGCTTAGAATACACCTTCCGTATCCTCGGCGTGTCGTACGAGGCGACTAAAGGAGGTAAGGGTGAGGTAACCCTGACAGAAACCTCGAGTGCTGAAGACGGAGGTTCCAGGCCGCATGGCGCACTCTGATTAACCATGGATCCACGCACTTAACGCTTATGATCATGTCGATAGTCACTTACAGGACTGGCGGTATGATCAGCGAACGAAAAGAAGAAGAATCAAGTACAGCCACAGTTGAGCTGGGACAAATACAAATCTTATGGGCCACCGCACCACAGGTAGGAAGTAACACACACATCGCCATGCTGGAACCCGACCCTGATTATATGATCGCCTCTCAATGCGCATGTCCCCGCATGATAGTAGACACTACTAATAAGGAATATATACCTTTTAGAGTGTTCAATGGTACCACAGACCCCATCACTCTTGAACCGGGAGTACGCTGCGGCCATTCAGTGGACATAATCTCATTGGAATCACCTACACTTACCGACACACCACAGCATATGACTGATGATTTACCCGAACACTTACATGATTTATATCTACGTGCCACAGTTTGATTACAGCAATCACAGAAACACAAAATTCGGAAACTACTGTACAAATATCGCGATAGTTTTTCCTCCGGAGACATGGATTTTGGAGAAATATGACACTCCTTCGACACGGGCAATAATCACCCCGTACGTCAACCGATAGGACATCTTCCCATTCATAAAGAAGTGGAAGCACATCAACAAGCGAACGACATGTAGCGGACCGGTATTATTGAACCCTCAGCATCTCCATGGGCTAGGCCAATAGTACTAGCAGGCAAAAAGGACGGAACCTTGCGCTTTTGTATAGAATACCACCGCCGGTAAGCTTTTACACCTACGCCGGTCGCACAGCCCCACTGGAACGATTGAGTTCCACCAGCCTTAGAAGCCGGTTTTTGTTACCCACAGGGTAGTCTCGTACAAGGTCCGTCACCCCGAGACCAGATGCTAACCAGCGTCATCACTCGTCGTGCACATGTGGCGCGGCGAGTCGACATGATACACCAGAACGGCCCGACACTACCCGGCGAGCTACATTAATTAGTTAAGTCTCGTGTACAGGAGCCTCCCTTGCGGGGATACCTCTGTGGACCTACGAGTCTGTGTGGTACCTCCAGGAGCCCCACATTTAAAAGTTCATCAGGCTGTCACTATGTATTGTATTTTCGTATGCTCATTATTTTTATCTAGCATACTTGACGGTCTGTTTAGGTAAAACTATTGTATAGACTTATTTTTTTTAGGTCACCAAATCAAACTTGTAAGTCCATAGATCACGAAATTGCTATGGACAGGCATACTGGTGACGCAAACTCTTGGGATGAGACTGTTGTGTTTAATGTTCGCGACAATGGTCACACTGCCCCACCGGAAATATTGCATTCCACCATCCTTAGGAACCGGTCTTTGTTACCCGTAGGGCAGTATCGTACAGGATCCTTCACCCCGAAACCGGAAGCTAACCAGCATCATCATTCGTTGTGCACTTGCGGCGTGGCGAGTCGACACCAGACACTGGAACGTCCCGACACTACCCCGCGAGCTACAGTAACCTGGTATGTGGGACGCTGTCAAAAGCCCTCAAGAAATCTAAATATATTGCATCTGCTGATTCACCTGAGTCTAATTTAGAAGTAAGGTAGTCGATGTATTCCATGGGTTGAGTTTTGCATGATCTGTTTTTCTAAACCTGTGTTGGCATTTGGAAAATGGGTAATTTGTTTCCATAAAATTGATGATTTCATCTCGTAATAAAGACTTTAAAGCTTTACTCAGGATACATGTAAGGCTGATTGGTCTATAGTTACTAGGGTCACTTTTACATCCCTTTTTGTAAATAGGGCAAACATCAGCAGTCTTCCAGATGGTGGGTAACATGCCCTCCTCTAAAGATTTATTAAAAATTTTGCTGAGAGGTACACTGATTTCCTTAGCTACTTCCTAAGTAATCTGGCTGGTATTTCATCTGGGCCTTGACTCTTATTAGGGTTTAAGTTCCTGGCTTTTATTTCTACAGCAGTAGGTGTTATTATGATGTCTGCTAAAACAGGTTCCTTACCTATGAGAGGCACGATTGGAACAGAATCTAAGTTTTCGGTCGTAAATACACTGGCAAAGAAGTTATTTGGAATATCAGATTTGTCTTTGTCACTTGTGGATAATGGAGCATTCATTGGGTCTTTCAAACTGGTTATTGATTCCCTAAGTGTAGTTTTACTTTTGACATAATTCCAAAATGATTTGGGATTAGTTTGCATACTCACATGGGATTAGTTTGCATGCTCAAATGCTCATCTACCATTCGTATCTCGCATATTCCATAGTAACAACTAACAAATATTAAGATATGTACAATAGCTATGACTAATAAGTAATAGCACGTAACAATGTCATAGCCTCTCTCTTCCGTATTCGCTAATTATAAGTTTTTAAGAAATCGACAGGACTAGACGAAAAGCCTAAGGCTTAGGTCCTGAGAAAATGATGATGATGTTCGATACTACCAGCCTACTTCGATACGAGATCGAGAAAAGTATTCTCAAAGAAGCCACCCTCTATTTTTAGATTGGGTCACCTACCCTAGAGTACGTGCGCGAGTTTTCTCCTAAACTCGCTATGGGTAATTTAAACACGTGGTCATTTACGCGAGGGTAACTAGAGTTTTCGCCTAAACTCGGCCAAAGAAATGGGGTTTTTGCAGAAATCTTAAGCAAACTTGTTTATATCTTTTTATAGTTGGCACCAACATATATAGTTGCACTGTATATAATTTAATAAACAGGTTAAGCATGGAGCTACTGCAGCCTTTATAATCCCATACTTTTTACATGTTACCGGTCTTCGCAACTGTAACCAGTTTTCGAATTTTTAATATTTTTTTGAAACGTCCAGAAATTAAGCGACCATATGGTCCAGTACATAATATTGCTTGTATAGCTAGAGTCTACTTTACGGTTCGGCGATAATGACGGACGAGAGGATGATGATGCCCTTGAATGCGAGCGAGATATGCCTCACTGGAGTCCACACATGACACAAGTTCAATTTCAAACACAGGTTTCAAATTCATTTATTTTGATATAAGAATGTACAATTTGTAGGAACTACGATGGACGGCTATATCCTTATTCTTACCACTCACGAAAAGCTTTACCCACACCTCGCTTGTTATGGCATTGATCGATCTCTGAATTCGCAATCTCCAGAAAGCTATGTAGGGAAGCTGTTGGGTATTTGAGGCCGGTTTGACTGGGCGCTGCTGTTGCCTATGGCAGCAACGGCGTCCAGTTGAGCCAGTTTCAAAATATTCAACAGAATGTTTATTAAATAGTAAAAACATACAATTCGTACGTATCAGATTATTAAGCACTAAAACGGACTGTTTCGAATCATTCACGACGTCAGCATACACATGTTTTTTTTTATATACATGTAGCCTTTCAGTAAGTGTCCAGTATATGTTGTGCACCTTAGCTTCCAAAGATTAAGGCCATGGCTGTCCCACAACAAAATACGTTACAGATAAACACTGACATTATCCAAAATAAATTGCAGAAATTAAGCATATCAAAATCTCCAGGACCAGATGGCATCCATCCTTGAGTATTAAAGGAACTAAGTAATACCTTAGCACTGCCATTAAAAATTCTGTTTGAAACATCATTAGCTCACCTGGCCTGAAAGTGAGCTTATGCCGTGGCGACCGTCCGTCGTGTGTCCGTCCATCCATCCGGCAACTTTTCCTTTAAACGACTTCTCAAGAACCACTGGGCCGATTTCAATTATATTTGGCAGGAAGCATCCTTAGGGCATAGGGATCCAAGTTTGTTCAAATAGAGCAAATTGGCCGGCGACCATCTTGGATTTCGGCAGATTTTAGGAAACGTCTTTAAAAATCTTCTCCGAAATCACTTGAGGAATCGATTCAAAACTCATGAAACATCATCTAGGGAAAGAGGTAAGCCAAGTTTGTTCAAGAAGACTTGATTGACCAAATGGTTCGGTGGCCATCTTGGATGACCTAGTTTTCCCCAAAAACGACTTCTCCAAAACCGCTGAAGGGATCGGGCTGAAATTTGGGAGATATGATCAGGGACTAAGGGCCATTAAAGTTTGTTCAAGGGAAGTTAATCTGTCAAAAAACATGGCCGCCGTGGGCCAATCAAAATGTAGCGTGTTTGGCGGCCATATTGGATTTTTTTATTTGATGAATTTTGAGGCGGAAATTGGTTCTATGTATGGTTTTTTGGTATTCTGAGCTCAAATTTGCCATTTTTGAAACTGTCGGATAAACGGTTTGGCGGCCATCTTGGATTAGTTCGTCGCCAAAGGCGCCCTTACTAAAGCAATGGGAAATTTAAAATGTCTTCTTCTGGAGAACTACTAGGCCGATTTCAATTATATTTAGCAGGAGGCATCCTTAGGGCATAGGGATCCAAGTTTGTTCAAATGAAGCCGATCGGCTAATTTGGCCGATGGCCATCTTGGATTTTGGCCGATTTTAGGAAATGTCTTTAAAAATCTTCTCCGAAATCGCTTGAGGAATCGATTAAAAAACAAAGACATAAGCCAAGTTTGCTCAAGACGCCTTGATTGACAGAATGGTTTGGCGGCCATCTTGGATGACCTAGTTTTCCAGAAAACCACTTCTCCAGAACCGCTGAAGTGATCAGGCCGAAATTTAGGAGCTATGATCAGGGACTAAGGGCCATTAAAGTTTATTATGGGGAAGTTGCTCCATCAAAAAACATGGCTGCCGTGGGCCAATCAAAATGTAACTATTGCCATTGGGATGACGATAACAGTATCTGTGAAAAATACCGTGTAAACTACTAATATCACGGTATTTGGAATAATTTTAGGTATGATAGGGTTAATATGGCCAATCTATGAATAGGCATCCTTTTTAGATGTATAAACAAAGCCTAAGCTTTGTATTATATTTGTGTTTCGGCACCAAATAAAATATTTTTTCTTCTCGCCTTTTTGCATTTTACTTTGTCATTGTGAAGAGGAAGATGCGCATAAGTGTCCTTAACTTCATCACTGTGTGGGCCAGAATCTCCAAGGAAATCCCAAGGGTCCAATCTGATTGGTTAAAAACATCAAGTATCTTTCATTGGTTTTAACCAGGTCATAATCGGGTGCAGTGTTTCGTGGAGCATTCACGATCAGCTGTTCTTATTATCCCTATTGAAAGCTTATAATGAATGCTCCATGAGAAAGACCACGCGATTAGGCACATGATCAATTAATGGACAAACAAGGTCTGAAGACGCGATCAGTTGCGCGCATGTATGTGTGTATAAAGACAAAACATTATGACCTGAATATTTTTAGCAATAAAATTTTATTCAGAGACTAGTAGATTAGGCCTATATATGATCAGTCATTCATTCATCGCCCCGCCCAGCCACCCATTCCACCCCGTTAGAACATTGTCGACCTATTGACTGCGGCATGAACAAAGTCAATCACACACTTTATCCTATAAACTGGACTTACCGGAGTGTGTGAAAATAAATAATCATCAGCTATTTATACAGATTATTTCAAAACAATTTGACTCAAAGTTGTTGCTGTCCATGTCAGTAACACCTTTTGAGTCAAAAAATATTCTAACTAATCAGCTCTTTATTTATTATTTCCTTTAAATTATATTTCCATAAAGACTCTGCATTTATCTTGAAAGTGGTTAAATCATAGCCCTATAGATCGATGGCGCAATAGTTGCCTGAGCCAATGACCCAGAACGCGTGAAATTAGTGAATGCAACACATTTCACCCTATAAGATATCTGCTTTCTCCTTCGATCAATACTCACCATTCTGTTACTTCTGATATACAGCTGGCCTTGACAGCGGCTCTAGGATTATAGACTTAGAAAGCTTTACCGACTCCTGGGAACCGGGTACTCGGCTCCCATCTGCCGAGTACCCGTTTACCATAGAGCTCATTCTTGTTTGCATAGCAACAAGAGCAATACATGCTTTTTGCAGGAGAAGATTTTTAGTGTCTTTTGTTAAAGAAATCTAAGTCTTTGTCTGTGAAGTGATAGTTTGTGCGTTCTTGAGGATTTAACTGGATACTATGGAGAATACCGCCTATGAAAACCAGGTTGTATCATTCTTTATTATCCATAGTTAAAAGACTTAGGTCTCTAAATTTCGCTATGTCGCATGTCCTGATTTCTGACCCCAGAGAATCTGGGACGTGTGCTAACAACAATATATGCCAGACGATCGCCTTCTTTAACCCCAACAGGCGATCGGCAGATATGAAAATAGGTGTTTGCTACAGTATTTCTAACACGAATATCGGCTGACGTCGTTCTCCGTAGGATCCGAGCGGGTGACGTCACACCCGGTTCGCTCGGATGTTTATGTGAAGAAAATTTTTTCATTAATTCGCGCATCTCATTCTGTGTGCTGAGTACTAAAAATGGTACCGGAAACTTTAGAATGTTCAAGTTTACGTGCGATCACTATCGGTTTGCAATGATCGGTGGTTTCAAAATTCTTGAGTAGATGCGTGGTCTGCGGTTTTACCGTGTGATACAGCAGTTTGTTATACATTTTGTTGTTTTCTTCACATATCGTTTGGCTTTCGGTAGGGAGTATAATTTATATTGATTGGTAAATATACCCCGAATGCTATGCGATATGATTCCTGGAGCCGTTACACATCCTGGAGGATCTAATATGGGGGTGTTTTATGCCCGCTTCGTTCTTGTCGTCATAATCAATGCGATCTTTGTTGTAATGTGGCGGGGTGGGGTGCGGGAGGGATACGGTTAATTTATGAGTCAAATTATTTGAAAATTAATTGTCTGCCTTCCATCAGGGTCTCGTTCCGTTTGTAATTGTAGGTTTGTGCTTATTTTATAGGCCAAGCCAACCCCCGCCATCATGTGACGAGTGCCATAAATTTGTATGAGTCGTATTTAAGGACCATGTCTGCTTTAGGTGTTCGCCCTGTAACCTAGACCATAGGTGTAATGTGTGCGCAGTGTGGTCCGTGGATATGATGGTTATGTTCCTTGCCCAGAAGGACTTGGCTGGGTCTGACGCGGGGTCAGGCGGTCCGAGAGTAAATCGTGGAGCGCCCGGTTCGGCCAGTGGGGGTGCTCCACGTCCCCAGCTGGAGATGGCGGAGATGGCACCGCCGGCGTGGTTTGGTCCGGCTATGCAGGGTTTTCTGCATGACGTTCTGCCCATGCTGGTGTCGTCCCTGCTACCAAAGGTTGGGGGGCAGTTTCTCCCCATGCCTGGTACGGACCCTGTCCTCGGACAGGGTTCTGGACTGGTTTCCGAGGGGGGCCGTCTTGTACGGACCCCTGGCAGTCCCGTCTGGCTCCGGCCAGACGGGTTCTGTTTCTCTGCGGCCACCTCCGGGTGGTCCAGTAGCGGTGGCCGGTCCGTCAGGTGTGGGAGCCGTCCACCAGGTTTAGTGACGACTCTTCGGAGTCAGAAGACGAGGAGGCCGAGGAGGAGAGGTTGCTGCGGCCTGTGATGCCGCAGGTGGAGAATATGGAGGTCGATTCCGTCCTGGACGGAACCGGCCTCCATTTGTCTGGCTTGGCGCAAGCCAGGGCAGCGGCTCCGCCTGTGGCTGAGGTTAATCTGGTACCGGGCACCGGTTCCGTGACGGTTGGTTTGGCACCAGCCGACACGGTAACGGGTCGGCTGGGCCAGGCGTGGTACTCACCTATCTCGCCTGGTCCGGCAGTCGGACGTGGGGTGCCGTTGGCGCCCGTGTCTGGCTACGGTTCCGCGACTGCCACGGGTCCGTACGGTTTTCTGTGCGGACCTACCCCATGGACCGGAGTGTTTCATGGGGTGGCGGCGGAACCGTGTGGTACCGGAGTGCCTGGCGTGTCAGCCGTGGCTCCTTGCCGGGAGGCCGTGGCTGGCAGGCCCGTGAACACGTCAACGGGTGACGTGTTTGCTGGTGTGTCTTCATCGGAGATAGATTGGTCAGAGGCTCTGGCATGGCTAGCCAGGGTTGACCCGTCTGTGGTTTCGGCCACGGCCGATGAAGATGCGTCCCGTCCGTCGGTTGCGTCGATCAGGACGGGGATTTTGCCCGCGGCCCGGATCCAGTCTGTGGGACTGGATCCACGGTTCATAGAATTGTTGGAGGCTATTTATAGCAAACAACTTATGACCAAGGGTCAGCTCCCTGCGGCCTCCAGGGAGGTGCGGGCAAGATGTCGTATTCCGCGGGGGGAATACGACAGATATGGTGTAGTCCCGTCGGTCACCGAGGATGACCGATGGGTACTGGGCATTCAGAGTGCCGGGGCGGGTGGCCCCGGTCCGGCACTTGTGGACAAGGCTCAGGTACATCAAGAGGAAGTCCTGTCCCTATGCGATGAGGGTGTGAGGGCAGCTATGAGCGCTGTCAACCACTCTTATCGTCTCCTTCAGTCGGTGTGGGCTGAAGAGGGGGCAGGCCACCCTGTGCCACCTGTGGCGCTTTCGTGCGTAAATGACGGCCTGGTGCTGTCTATGGACGCATTGGCAAGGGTGCAAGCGCGAGTGACAGAATCCAGGAGGCAAATGGTCATTGACCATATGCGTCCGGCTACGGCAGTCAGGGAGCGTCTTCTTGGGACGCCCCTGACAGGGCCTAGCATCTTCGGTGGCCAGGCGCGGGCCATCTTAGAGTATACAGCCAGTATCGCGCAGAATTGGTTAGTGGTCAACCTGCAGCTAGAGCTAGTGCGGCAAGCGCACGCACTAGGGGCTGTAGGGAAACCGCTAGCGGGACAACCTTCAAAGAAGCAGAAGAAGCATAAGGGCAAGGCGAAAGCTAAGCCTGATGCGACTTCTGCTTCAGCTGGCTTTTCTCAGCCGCCGCCGGCGAAGAAAGCCAGGAAGGTTGTAGAGGCACCTACCCTCCCCAAGTTTGCTCCTGACCACCCTAGAGGCGGGAAGGGGAAGGGTAAGTCCTCAAAGGGCGGACAGAAGGGGCCGGATCGTACCTGAGGGTACGAGAGCTCCCTTCATATCCGTCTGGACCGCGCCTGTGCGACAGGAACAGCAGTGCCAGTTATACCCGTCGTGCCTAGAACGAAATGGTTCTCTCTCTCTCGTTAAGAAAGAGGGAGGGGGGGGGTGCGGACTGCGAGCCGGACAATCCCGTTAGACGTCGAGGCGTCTATGGTGGGTGGAATGCGCATGCGTTTCGTCGAGGCCTGGCGAGGGGTGACGTCAGACAGTCTGGTCCTGGGATGGTTATCCCAGGGTTACATGCCGGAGTGGTGGGACTTTCCACCACAAAATCTGTCTTTGGCACCTGTCTGGACACCCGTACCAAGGGAGCCAGACAAGTTAGAAGCCGTTCAAAAGGAAGTGTTGGGTTTGCTTCTGAAGGGAGCAATAAAACCAGCAAACCGGAACACTCCAGGATTCTATTCAAACATGTTCCTTGTCCCCAAGAGCACAGGGGGATGGAGACCCATACTCAATCTCAGGCCATTAAATTGGTTTATCCATACGCCTCGGTTCCAGATGGAAACGCAGAGGTCGGTAATGGTGGGATTGAGGAAAGGAATGTGGTGTGTATCGATCGATCTGAAAGATGCATATTTCCACATTCCGATGAACAGGAGTTGTCACAGGTTTCTGAGATTTGCGTTTCAGAATCAAGTATGGGAGTTTATTGTTCTCCCATTTGGCCTGTCGACAGCTCCGAGGGTTTTCACAAGAGTGGTCCTTGCGGTGACAGCGTTTCTCAGAAAAGAGAACGTGGCGCTACACACCTACATAGACGACTGGCTGATCAAGGCAGACTCGGCAGCCAGGTTGAACGTGGATACTGCTCTGACTCTGAGGTTACTTTCAGATCTAGGCTGGATAGTCAACGAGGAGAAATCCGAGTTGACGCCCACTCAACATTTCGTTTATTTGGGGATGCGATTCGATCTCGAGGAGGGCAGGGTGTACCCGTCAGAGCCCAGAGTGGTGTCTCTGTTAGCCATCCTCAAGAGTTTTCGAGTGGGAAACCACATTCAGGCGAGGTGGTTCCGTCAGATGCTGGGCATGATGGTCTCCATGGAGCAGGTTATCCCGTACGCTGCTCTAATGCGAAGGCCTATCCAGTTGTATCTGATGTCTCTGTGGAAACAGAGAACAGAACCCCTGTCAAATCTGGTACCAGTTTTGGAGCCGATAATGGCGCATCTTGTATGGTGGAAGGAGCGTCAGAATCTCCTAGTAGGGGTTTCGCTGCACCTACCCCACCCCCAGCTGTCCGTGTACACGGATGCATCGCTGGAGGGGTGGGGTGCCTGCCTGGGAGAACACCAGGTCTCGGGCACATGGACTCTCCCGGAGAGTCAGCTGCATATCAATCTGTTGGAAATGATGGCAGTGGAACTGGCGTTGGAAGAGTTCCTTCCGATGATCAGGGGCAAGGTGATATTGATACGGTCGGACAATTCGACAGTAGTATCATATATAAATCGCCAAGGCGGGACCAGGTCGCCCACTCTGTGTATCAGAGTGTGGCACTTGATTCAATGGTGCAGGAATTACTCGGTTGTTTTGAAAGCAGCTCATATTCCTGGCCGATTGAACATTCTGGCGGATGCTTTGTCTCGCAGACAGAGAATTCTGCCAACAGAATGGTCCCTCAACCCTCCGGTTCTGCGATGGATCTTCGAGCATTGGGGCAAACCCAACGTGGACTTGTTCGCCACAAAGGAAAATGTTCAAATCATGACATATGTCTCGCCGATTCCAGATCCAAATGCCGTCGATACAGACGCTCTGGCGATAAGCTGGAGAGGGATGCACGCTTACGCGTACCCACCCACCATTCTTCTACCGAAGGTATTGGTGAAGGTCAGGGAGGAACCGTGTCTGGTCCTGCTAATAGCGCCGTATTGGCCGAGCAGGGCGTGGTTCACGGATCTTCTGGGTCTGTTGGTGGAAAATCCTGTGCAGTTGCCCGAGATTCCGAACATAATCTCCCAGGCCAAGGGACGCTTCCTACACGAGCGTCCCGAAATGTTCAAATTGACTGCGTGGATGTTATCAAACAACGTTCCACGTCGGAAGGCTTTTCTCGACAGGCTGCTGATTTCATCGCGGCTGCGAGAAGGAGGTCAACCTTCTAGTCATATAACAACAAGGTTAACAGATTTGCAGACGTGTGAAGAAAAGGGTATTGATACCTTTCAATCCACTATTCAGCAAATAGCAGACTTTCTTTGTGAGCTGTTCTTTTCAGGACTAGCTCCCGTCACAGTTGCTGGATACAAGTCAGCTTTGGCATCAGTTATCCCTTGTCTAGCCAACAGGGATAGTCCAGAGGGGCCCAGTTAAATGTGATGTTGAAGGGAATGAGCAATCTCCGCCCGAGACAACCGGTAGTCATTCCAACCTGGAGTCTATCTTTAGTGCAGAGAGGGACCGATTTATTGTTTCTGGAGAAGGTCTGCGTCTTCTGCCAAGAGCAGAGTTTATGTCAAAGAACCAATCTTTGAGATATCCCGGCAAACCGATCATTATACCGAAGTTAACTAGGTTTGATCGTGATGCCAGTGTCTGGTGCCCGGTCCGTGCTTTGACTAAGTACAAGAAACGGACTGACTCATTACGGTCGAACGATAGACATCTGTGGATCTGCCATAAAAAGCCTTATGGCGCCGCATCCATGGATACTATCTCTCGTTGGGTGGTCGAATGCATTCAGACTACTCACGAGATGGCGACTGGGCACCAGGTGCAAGGCATAAGGCTAAACGTTGTCAGAGGAATAGCCGCCTTGACCGCCCTTTACAATGGTGTTCCGTTAAAGGACATCATGGCCGTTGCACAATGGCACTGTGAGTCCTCATTTACGGATTACTATATGAGGGATGTGTCAGACTCAGCCAATCCACTCGCTTTAGCTGTTTTGAAACGATAGTTAGTGACCACACTGCTCTTCAGCCTTTTTTCACTTCGGTAAGAAAAGAACCTAAAGCAGGCATGGTCAAGCGAGAGGATGACAACCAGATTGTGTCACTGATGGCCGAACCAGTGAATGGTTGGAGGCGGTACGTCTGGAGTCCAATTATCATAAGGTAATTCAATAGTGAGAGTTTTTTGTATTATGGATGTGTATCATGTTCATTCATCTTATATATTCATGCTCATTCCCAGGCTAATACATGGAATATGCAGGGAGCAGTTAACCCTCTTGGCGTATTTGTGTTTCAGGCGAGATACATGTTCGTGAGTTCTCTCCCTTTTCTTAGGAGGGGGGGGGGGGGGGGGGACGGTGATGCGAATGTGATTCGGTTCCGTGAACTTGACGGTCCTTTTAGGTCTCCGTTAGTCAAGTTTGAAGTCTAAAATCTTTCTCCAAGGGGCAAAATTAGCATTTATGGCTTGCCCCTTCCCACCAGGTTACTGATCAAATCTGGTGTATATCAGAAATAACAGAATGGTGAGTATTGATCGAAGGAGAATGAAGGAAATTTAAATTTCCCTTTCGTCGAGATCTAACAATACTCACCATTCTGTTACGGACCCAGCCTCCCAGCCCCACGTAGGCAAGCCATGGGTTTCTCTTGCTTGGTGGCTATGCAAACAATATGAGCTCTATGGTAGACGGGTACTCGGCAGTTGTGAGCCGAGTACCCGGTTCCAAGGAGTCGGTAAAGCTTTCTAAGTCTATAGTCCTAGAGCCAGCTGTCGGGGCCAGCTGTATATCAGAAGTAACAGAATGATGAGTATTGTTAGATCTCGGAGAAAGGGAAATTTAAATTTCCTTCAATCTATAACCAGAGGGCATGGTTTAAAATTGTATAAACTTCGGCCCCCGCTTAAACATCCTAAAATACTCCTTTAAGTATAGAGTGGTGAACATATGGAATAGCCTCCCATCCCATGTAATAGAAGCACCAACAATAGCATCATTTGAGGGGAGACTTAATAAATTGTGGACTACCCAACCAGTATATTGCGACTATTATGCTGCAGACATAAACACAGATTACTATCATGCTGACATATAAGGAAATGTAATTGTTTTTAAAATCTTTCATAACAGGCTAGTAGCCTACTTATAGAAATAGAATGTGATTGATTGATTAGCTTTGCATTATCTGTTGTTGTGCCTATAAATTTATACACGTCTACTACGATGCACTGCTATTGGCCTTGCTGTAGTTATGTTGCCATAGTTGCCGTGTAATGAAGCTTTCCAATTTTACCTGTGCCCCACCCATTTCTGGCTAGGCCCCCACCCACGCCTCACCTGTGTTAGCATTGATCGATCCCTGAACTCGCTATCTATCCAATTCCAGAACACTATACACATAAGCTGTTGGGTATCTTGAGGCTAGTTTGACTGGTTGCTGTTGCTGCCTATGGCATCAATGGCGCTCAGTCAAGTTAGTTTCAAAATACTCAACGGAATGTTTATTAAATGGTAAAAACATACAATTAGTACGTGTCGAACTATTAAGCATGAAAGACGTTGATGTCAGCATACACCTCCTTTTATATGAATGTAGCCTCTTAGTAAGTGTCCAGTATATGTTGTGCACCCTAGCTTTTCATTATCTGTTGTGCCTATGCATTATATGTTTACTATGATGCATTGCTATTGGTCTGCTGTAGTTATCTTGCTATTGTTGCCTTATAATGGACCTCTCCAATTTTACTTTTGCTATCTACCAATTTCCAGAAAACTACTGGTAAGCTGTTGGGTTTTTTAGGCTAGTTTGACTGGGCGCTGTTGCTGCCCGCTGCCCAGTCATGTTAGTTTCAAAATGTTCAACAGAATGCTTATTAAATGGTAAAAACATACAATTTGTGCAATGTGTCAGACTAGTAAGCATTAAAGACGGAGTGTCTCGAATCATTCATGACATCAGCATACATTTGATTTTTAATTTTTATATGCATGTAGCCTTTCAGTAAGTGTCAGGTATATGTTGTGCACCCTAGCTTTGCATTATATGCTGTTGTGACTATACATTACATGTTTGCTATGACGCATTGCTATTGACCTTGCTGTGCTTATCTCGCTATCTATCAATTTCCAGAAAACTACACAGGTTACAAGCGGGTGCATATTTTGGGCCTGGTTTGACTGGTTGCTGTTGCTGCCTATTGCAGCAACGGTGCCCAGTCAAGTTAGTTTCAAAATATTCAACAGAATGTTTATTAAATGGTAAAAACATACAATTCGTACAACATGGCGGACGATTAAGCATTAAATACGGACTGTTTCGAATCAATCGTGTCCTCAGCATACACTTGTCATTTAATATGCATGGAGCCTTTCAATAACTCCAGTATATGTTGTGTGCCCTAGCTTTGTGTTATGTGTTGTTGTGCTTATAAATTACATGTTTACTATGATGCATTGCTATTGATCTTGCTGTAGTTATCTTGCTATAGTCGCCATGTAATGGACCTTTCCAATTTTACCTATGCACCGCCCATCTCTAGCTAAGCTCCACACACACACACCTCGCTTGTGTTGGCATTGACCGATCCCTAAACTCGCCATCTATCAATTTCCAGAAAACTATACAGGTAAGCTATTGGGTATTTTGAGGCTAGTTTGACTGGCTGGAGGCTGATGCAGCTTAGGCAGCAATGACGCCTAGGTCACACTAGTCCAACAATTCACCATATACTTCTAACGACAAAACTCAAATAATGACACCCATTTAGCCCTTGCCACTCTGATATCAATATCCTAGCTCATATTCAAACTTGCACTTACTAATATGTTTTTGTCCTGGATACATGTTATCCTATCCATGAGCTGTACTATGGATGTCAATATTAATTTGTAAAAATTGTATTTGTCTTTTCTATATGCATGTAGGCTGTAAAACCACACATGTGATATCATTGTTACTTTCTCCAAGCTTCTATCTATAGCCATTATTTAGCCATAGTATCTGGCACTTATCCGCCTGTCCCCATATTTTTGGTTGCTTTTTATGCCCTACCGATTTCCATGCTTATCCTGTACAGGGTTCGAACGCAGGTATGGAAGTCTGGAAAAAGTATGGAAAATTAAGAAAACCTTTTCCAGGGCTTGAAAAAGTATGGAAAATCAATATTTTGCTTTACCGCTATGTAAAAGTTATGGAAAATTAAAATATCGGCAATTGCAATTCTCCCAGCAGACATTTTCTCATAAATCGTCATCAAACATAAATTCTCGCAAAATCCCGCGTTTGGTTCCCGGTGTAAGCTAAACTACGTGTTTAACCATACTGGGAACACACTTCGGGTTGTGTAAAACGTCATCAAACACAAATTCTCGCCAGTCTAGCAAAATCTCGCCGTTATTGCGCGAGAGTTTATGGTCGGCAACATCAGATTGGTTCCCGGTGTATGCTAAACTGGGCTGTTAATGGTAACCGTACCGGGAACACACTTCGGCTTGAGTAATATGTGTCTGAACTTGTCAATTGCAAGAAGTCATTGTTTTTACGAATTTGTAAACATTGAATCAGTTGTGTTTAGATAGCCATCAAGAAAGTAATATCCGCGCAATTATACTTATATAAATAATGTCTGTATGGTAGATTGAGTTAAACAAACATCGCGATCATGGGAAAGTGTAAACATTCTTCTATATGGCAATGTAATGATAAGTATAAAGAGTGGATAGCACCAGATTTTGTAGGCTATTGGGTGGGTGACTGGTGTGGGAGAAAATAAAAATAATTATTGAACAATTAATAAATTTATTTTAAATGTCCCCAAAATTTTTTTTTGTATAATCATAAATATATATATTATTTTTTTTTGGGGGGGGGGGGTTTGACAAGATATAAAACTTACTGTGTTGAATATTCTGAAAACAAAATTTACTGAAAGCCATTTCTGTCTGAGGCAGCAACTGCTTCCAGTCAAATTGATTGCAAAGTATTTAAGTTTTGTACGGTTGCCTTAAAAACGTGGGAATTAATCACTGAAAGGGTTAATTGAAATTTTCTTAGTTTCACACGATATAAAACTTATTCTATTGAATATTTTAAAATTAATTTGATTGGAAGTCGTCGCCGTCACAGTGATCCAGTCAAATTAATTTCAAAATATTTAAGTTTTGTACGGTTGCCTTGAAAAATTGTCTATTTTCCATTTAGTATTAACTATTGGTATGATCGGGCAATGTTACACAATGTGTATGGAAAATATAAAATTTAATATGGAAAAAGTATGAAAAAGGTATGGAAATTTATTCTGCTGTAAAAAAAACAGTTAAGCGCAATCAGCGTGGCATACTATGTGATTGTTGTGATGACTGGGTGCACTTACGTTGCTCCCAGCTAACTATTAAAGATTATACAATACTAGAAAAGGCCGAGGAACCATGGTGGTGCATCAAATGCAATGAAAGCTTATTCCCCTTTAATCATATTTATAACAATTCTGAATTCATGCTAAATATCCTAAGTGCAAATTATACAAATATAAATACAAACTTGGCTATAAACCCATTCAAACTCAATACACCAAGCCAATGCACCTTCTCTGAAACTGATACTGATGGTGAAGAAATAGACTGTATACAACCAGAATGTGATTATATACCGCAGGAAGAATTTAATGACAATATAAAAAAGAGTACAGACACTATTTCATTTTCCGCGATCCACTTTAAAACCAGATCTGTCCCTAGAATAGCATACTTCAGAAGATGTATACAGAATTTTTATTGGTAAATTTCTCCAGCGGCCATCTTGGATTTTCTGAAAATCAGTTGAAAGCCTACTCATTAACCACTTGGCCGATTTCAAGCAAACTCGGTTGGAAGGACCCTAGAGTGGGATGCTTCTGAACTTATATACAGAATTTTGAATGGTCAATATTTTGAGTGGCCATCTTGAATTTTCCGGAAAATGGCGTTAAATAGTTTAAAACGCTACTCCTCAGCAACTACTTGGACAGTTTGAATCAGACTTGGCTGGAAGGAATCTATGCTGGTAGGTTTCAGAACTTATATATCAAGTGCTGCCACGTAACAACCGTTTTCTACATAAACAGCCACATCCATACAAGCAGCCATTACCTGACTACCGTCTCACAACCGCTTACAGAGTTATATCATGTGCGTCCACATAACTATTGTTTCATTAGTGACCTGGCTACCAGTTCAAACAGCCACTGCAGTTCTATCATCAGCCATCATCATTTTTTAACCAGAGGCAACCTCTTGATAATCACCTTATGCAACATCTAGCTTTTCATCATCAGGCACCAGGATTTACTGGCCATCTGCCACTCAATGTCCATGCTCATGCTGCTTCTTCACATCAGCATGTTATCTCAGCTATTTTGGATCGTGCTCATCAGTCTCATGTGACCCATCTACCATCGCATGGTCTGACAGCAGTTCAGTCCCCACAAGATCCACCAATGCATCATGACACATAGAACAAGTACCTTCTCAGCATCACTCACCTGTTCAGTGTCAGCCGGATAGTGACCAAGAGATAGCTCATAACAATCCAAATTGTGTTAGAAAGTCTTGCAGCATGGAACTTCAGATAATATATCACCTAGATCAGTGTATTTTTTAGGAGCAGGAACTCTCAACACCAGACCTCCATGGCTAAAGATGTTAAGAAACCCACAACTACCCTCATCAGAAGAGCTACGTGTACTTCAAGCACAGAACTGCAAAAAATAGTTACATTAAATGTTGAAGGCATTATGGGGAACTCGCGCTATACACAAGAAATTTATCAGACAGCAGACATTCTCTCTCCAGGAACACTGGTTCTGGGATTTTGAAAAGATATGTAAATATCTCCCAAACTCGCAGTATCTAATGGCATCAGTTGACTCGGATACTCCATCTTGTAGGATTGAGAGATGCAGAGGGTGTGTAGTCATAGCCATTGCTTGGCATAGAAAATTAAATGACTACATCAAACGTGTTTAGGATGGAAATGAACGTATAATCGCTTCTCAGATTCTTTCAGATCCCAGACCTTACCTTTTGATCAACTCATATATGCCAACATCCGGATACACAGATACGAGATATTCTGAATGTCTTGATGTAATTCATACATTGATTGAAGAGCATGCCATCTGAGCTAACAGAACAGATCTTTTAATATTTGCTAATAAATTAAATCATGTTAAAAGAACTTACATTGTTATTGGGAGAGTAATGCTTTGGTCTACGGAGATGTTCTGAATTCCATGTTAAAAGTTATTGCTATAATTGCCTCGCCAACTAAAACTAGATTGATCAGTCGATAATATGTCATGACAGATCCCCACGGTCAGTGCTTTGTACCTTTGACCCCACCCCCATGGGCGGAGCCAAATGTAAATGTGCTTTTGCATTCCACAATCATATGGGTAACTCACATATCAAATGCCGTTGAATTTCATCCAACAGTGTCAGAGGAATTGCATTACAATCAATTTCATGACCTTTTGACCCCATCCCCCACACGCTGGAGCAGGTCAGATATAAATGTGCTCATCTAATCCACATTGATATGGGTAACTCGCATACTAAATTTGGTTGAATTTCGTCCAATGTTTTCTGAGGAGTTGCATTACAACCAATTTCTTGACACTTGGACCACACACCCACCCACCCCTGGGGTTTGGGCCAAATCTAAATCTGCTCGTGCACTCCACATTGACATGGGTAATTTACATACCAAATTTGGTTGAATTCCGGCAAACAGTTTTGGAGGAGATGCTTTATAATCAATTTCCGCATGTTAAAATTTGATGTTTTGACCCCTCCCCCTGAGGGTGTAGTCAAATGTAAATGGGCTCTTGCACTCCGCAATCATATGGTTAACTCACATCAAATTTGATTGAGTTCAATCGAACAGTTTCAGAGGAGTTATGTTATAAGTGATTTGACCTTCGCACACGCACGCACGCGCGCGCACACACACCTGTGGACAGAGCCAATTGTAAATTTCATTTTGCAAAGCGGAGTCATATGAGTAACCCACATACCAAATTTGGTTGAATTCTACCCAAAGGTTTGGGATGAGATAGCATGACAGACAGATGGAGGCGATTACAGTATCCCAGACGATTTTTAAAATGGGATAATAAGTGTGAACAAACAGGTTTTTACAAATATTTAAGCATATTTTGCCATATCTAAAGAAATATTCACAATTGAAAACGCTTCCATCTCCACTCATATGTTATCTTTAATTTAAAATGCCATATAAGATATCCCTTTGTGGAGATTCAGAGTTTAACTCTGATTAAAATTGAGCATGCTCTGGGTGGAACTTATCACCATTTACCGTTATGACGGCTACTGTAAAAGTTATGCCTGTAATGCTATTTCCAACTAAAATATGTGTTGAACGACTAAGTTCCGTTGATATTAGAGCTCATTTCAATATGTACAAAATTAGTGTTGATTGCATTTATTTTCATTAACGCACATATACATGTAGGTCCATACATGTAGGTCCATATAGGTAGGTCCATATAGGTACGGCAGAGGTCTTATAATGGAGCAAAAAGTACCGTCTTGAGGACATGATCATGACATTTTTTTAATGGTAGTATATGCACTGCTTTTATGAGTGCTTATATCGTGTGTATGCCATCGTCTGTGACTAGCACATAGATGCCCCTTTGTGTAATTGAGTATATTGATAATGGCAACAGGCCAGTATGGGCAGTTTAATACACTGACACGTACTGCATTTACACGAGGCATACATGGTAGGTATAGTCCTGACAGTGACACAGACATGCTCTTGTACATGCAAGTTCCATTCTAGTCCACATGGGCCTCTGTGTAGCACAACACCATCTCAGGGACTGATCTATCCACTGGCCAATTAGCCAAATGCTAGTAAAACTGAAATCTGGCTAATGAAAACCAGAATTGGCTAAATCATTGGCTAATGACTAAAATTAATTTGATTTTCTTGATTGACAGACATGCAGACTAATTCCAGTGTTTCAATTGCAAACCAAACATGTTGTTTGTTACATATGTTTGTTAGGTAAGCAGGGACAGACTTGGCTTTAGCAAATTATTAGCCTATAGTTTAGCCAACCTACCCCTTTTCTTAGCCAAATATTAACTATTTTAGCGAATGTTCTCCAATGTCTACAATCCATCACCACCAAGTAACCCTTCCAACTGAACGTTACATACCAGATACATTGTACAAGATTGTGTTGAATATTTAGAAAATAATTTGTCTGAAAGCTGTTGTTGCCAGGTTACAGTCATATTAGTTTCAAAATATTCAACAGCTGGCGTATATGGGTGCTCTTGTTCCGAGTTATTAAGATTTCAATGTTTATTTGCTCACAATAAAACATAATATAAGTACCTAGTAGTTATATAAATATCTATCTAATGATGTTCTTCGAAGTTAATATTAATGAGACTCTGGTTAGAAATTATGTATAATAAATTTTTTAATAAATTGATTTTAATCTTTGGCCAAATATTTAACCAATCCTGCTTTCTATTAGCCAGGTTATAATTTTACTAGCGTTTGGCGAATTGGTAGGTCGGTCCCTGGAAGCTGTTACCTTAGGTAGCAATTTAGCTTCCAGTCAAATTAGTTTCAAAATAATCAACACTTCTTATATATTAAGACACTATTTTCTCTGGACTGTAGAATTTATAGTATTAACTGATGATGACTGACTGCAAACATTCGCATTAGCCACATCCAGGACCATATGTCGCATTATTACCCACATTGGGAACATATAAAAGCAAACCACAACTGACCTTTGGCATCCAGACTCTTCTCAAACAGCAGAAAGTATCAAATAAATGTAATAGCTAATCAGAGTTGTTGAAGATTTTATTATGATTAAACGAGAGTTGAGTTATTTTATTTTTATTTTTTGGATGGGGGGTGGGGGTGGGGGGAGATATGTCGTCTTCTGATCGCGTTTGTTACAGTTTAAAATCGATTCCAAGACACAGGGTTGCCATAGCTTAGCTAGAAATGGTTCCCTCCATTGAAATTTATCCATAGTCAGTGTCCATAATTTGCATGCCAAGATGAGAGTATTTTTAAGGCGATGCTAATCGCATCTCAAATGTTGTATTGCACCGATAGATTATGTTTTATAGATTCCATATCATTCATATTCTGTTACATTCCCGTTTCTGTACCACAAGTATCTGCTTTGTAATATCGTGTAAATGTTGAACCACCATTTTGTCTCCTCAAGAGATAGTGTGTGATGTCATGTAAGTGCCAATGCATTACATTCTTTATTATGTACTGCTCACCTAGCTAAGGGTTTCGGCTGAGGACAAGACACAGTGGGCAAAAGCAAATAAGGACTAATTTCAACCGTAGGATGTTTCTACTACTACAGCCGCAGAATACAGTAATCATACATACATACTCATCTAGTTGAATATTTTGAAACTAATTTGACTGTCAAAAAGTCTTGACTTCCAGTCAAATTAGTTTCAAAATATTCAACAGATTGCCTATGCCATTGATTTTATACCGCATTACGAAACTATAACTGACACCTCTGTGACTGACCGTATATACTGAGGCAGACGCGCTAGGTTTTTTTCTGATTGGTTGAAAAGTAAATCATGACAGCCACCAGAGGCTGTAGAAATGTATCAACATTTAACTACTAAAGCCTAAATATCTTTCGTTGTCGGCATGATAAGATGCTAAAATGTCAGGAATGGATTATGGGTGGCAAATTCTATCACATGAATGGTTAATATAAGATAAGTTGGGTTTTCCTTTAAGAATTTATTATTGGAAAAAGTGGCTCAGTTAACAAACAAACCAGTCCCTCCAGCGACCAGTGCTAAAAAAATTTTAAGAATATTTGTTTTGCCACAGGTACATTCATAAACATATGTATAGTGTTTATTCCCAAGGGTAGTTAAGATGGTGGGGGAATAAAAAATAAATAAGACTCAGTGGCCACGGGTAAGTTGGAAAGTCGGCTGAGCACATAAGTGGAAGCAGACTATGAACCCCACTTATACCTATATGCATTACTGAAGACCACTACAGAAGTGATTTTTGTTGGTTTAACTAATAAATACTATTTGTTTTTATAGGCACTGAATGAACTTTGAAACCTGAGAGGTCAAAATCCGTTTTTAATGCTGTCATGGACCTCGTTGGCATCGTGTTCATTTAAGCTATCATTTGTAAGAACAAATTTCATCAATTATTTTCTGAAAAACAAATCATCTTTTGCTAATTATAAGACAAACAAGATATTCTTAAACAATTTATCATGGACAAGAACGGTTCAACCCATTTCCAGTTACAGACAAGACTCTCACAAATGTGCAACGTTGCATTTAAATTCACTCAGTTCTAATGCAATTGATTTTACAAAAGTCATCAACAATACAATCTTGACAATACAATCTGACCAATCCACAATGGCAGAGAACAGATTTATTGTTGGATATGCGAAACTGGGAACATCTGGATGCAAGAAATGTAAACAGAAGATTGCGAAAGGATCTCTTCGTATCGGGAAAGTCGTTGCAAATCCTTTCAGCGATGAAGGCGACATGAAGCAATGGCACCACACGGCATGTATTTTTGAGACATTTAAGCGTGCACGAGCGACAACTCGCATTATTAACGAGACAGATGATCTGGAAGGCTTCGGAGATCTGACAGATGCTGATAAAAAGGATGTTAACCAGCTGATAGATGGTATGTAAACAGAGTATGTTAAGGTACCCGTTAATGGTCAGGTTGGTGGACTAAGCCAGAATGACAGATTCCAGTTTCTCAGTCAATAATATTGTGTCATAATCAACTATGTGACGTGTAGGCTGATAGATGGTATGTAAACAGAGTATGTTAAGGTACCCGTTAATGGTCAGGTTGGTGGACTAAGCCAGAATGACAGATTCCAGTTTCTCAGTCAATAATATTGTGTCATAATCAACTATGTGACGTGTAGGATGATGTCATAATCAATTACTTCATGAATGACAAAAATAAGTTTGTCACAAAAGCTTGCATGTAATTGATGACAGACTGAGCATTGTTATACAAATTGTACATGTCTACTATTTAAGAAACATGCTGTTGAATATTTTGAAACTAATTTGACTGGGCAGGGTGTTGTTGCTGCCATAAGCAGCAACAGCACCCAGTAAAATTAATTTCAAAATCTTCAACCGCTTACCTGTATTGTTTTCTATCAATTGATAGTCAGGGAGTTAGGGATCGATCAATCCCAATACAAGTGATGTGTGGGTGAAGCTTAGCTAAAGATGGGCAGGGCATAGCTAAAACTGAATTCCTCAATTTGCAATGCTCTTCATAAATGTCCATAAATTTTCAGGGCAAGAGACTGATATTTAAAAAGAATGACCACGGGAAACGACTGCCTCAATAACAGAGCCAGTCATTCCAGTCATAAAATTTAAAAAATAGTCCTCTTGTCCTGCAAGTCGACATTCACTAAACAAGAATTTTACTTTTAACGAATCTTGGCCATTACTGAGTTAATGGCCAAATCAATCTTATGTACACCTATTTGCTTTCAAACCTGCTCAGGAGACCACCTGTCTTTGAAGCGAGCAGATTGTAATCTCATGAAGTAGATCAATGGATGGATCCAATCTATTGCTCAAGTATATGACGTCATAATCAATCACATCACATGTAAGCATTAGCTACACCGTGAGGCTGAAATAGTCTGTCAAGTGTACGAATTGTATGTCCTTGATGGATTTACTATTTTATAAACATTCTGTTGTATATTTTGAAAACTAAGTTGACCTGGGCGGGTGATGGCAGCAACAGCACCCAGTCAAATTTGTTTTAAAATATTAAACAGCTTACCTGTATGGTAACTGAAAATGGGATTCTGGTTATTCAATGCTTATGGTATATAAATCGGTTCCAACGTGGGCAGAGCTTAGCTATAAATGGGCGGGGCCTAGCTACAAATGTATCCGTCTCTTGTATTAAGAGACGACCTTTCTATAGGGGGTCGCTTATGACAAATTAGCGTTATTCTATTGCATCTCATAATGAGTGACAATGCGCTGTCTAACCTATCATAAAAATGCCTCTGTACTGGTCATTAGGCTTGTGCGATTATTCCATTGAGTGATCGCGATTTATTATTAAAAAATAATCGTGATTACTCGATTAATTAGCTTGGATACAAATTACCAACACATAACAACAAAAGAATATCAATGACGAAAACTGCAATGGTGTTTAGAAAAATCCATTTGCAGGGCAAGAGTAGATTGTTTTTGAAAATGTATCACTTGAATGCCTGGCTCAATTCTCGAGGCAGGCATTCCAGTAATACATTTTCAAAAATAGTCTTCTCTTGCCCTGCAAATGGGCATACATTCACTAAGCAAAATGTAATGTTCATGACCGATTGCATTAAAAAGTAATTGAAAGTTAGGTTTTGAAATATTTTATGCAATAGGAAATATTCACGATTATTTCAATTATTAGCTCAGAATTATTATGCCAGAATGGCCAAGTGAGCTTATGCTGTGGCGATCGTCCGTCCGTCCATCAACTTTTGCTTTAAAATTTAGCTCCTAAGCCGCTTGTCAGATGTTAATCAAATTTGGCTGGAAGGATCCTATGAAGGTAGGCTCTAGAACATATATTCAGATTTTAGATTTTTCAATTTTTGGGTCAAAAATCTTAGATTTTATAAAAATTTAGCGGAAAGTGTCAAAATGCATCTCCTCCTTCTTGACGGATTTCAGCCAAATTTGGTTTGAAGGATCCTATGGAGGTAGGCTCTAGAACTTATATTCAAATTTGTGATTGATAAATTTTTAGGTGGAAATTTTAGATTTTGTAAAAAAGAACTTCAAATTCTTGATTGATCAATTTTTTGGGTGAAAATCTTAGATTTTGTAAAAAATCTACCACAAAGTGTCAAAACGCATCTCCTCCTTAGATTCTTGACAGATCTCAAACAAAATTTTCCTGGAAAGATCATATAGTGGTAGGCTCTAGAACTCATATTCACATTTTTGATTGATCAATTTTTTGGGTAAAAAGTCTTAGATTTTATAAAAATTTACCAGACAGTTTCAAAACGCATCTCCTCCTTAGCTTCTTGATGGGTTTCAGCCAAATTTGGTTTGAAGGATCCTATGGAGGTAGGCTCTGGAACTTCTATTCCAATTTGTGATTGATCAATTTTTGGGGTGAAAATGTTAGATTTTGTAAAGAAAATCTACCGGAATGTGTTAAAACACATCTCCGCCTTAACTTCTTGAGAGATTTCAGCCAAATTTGGCTTGAAACATTCTGTGGATGTAGGTTCTGGATAACGTATTCAAATTTTTGATTGGTCAATTTTTTGGGTGAAAATCTTAGCTTTTTTAAAAGATTTACCGGAAAGTGTCAAAATGCATCTCCTTGGTTTCTTGACAGATTTCAAATAAAATCTCCTGAGAGGATGATATAGTGGTAGGCTCTAGAACATCTGTTCAAATTTTAGATTGATCCATTTTTTGGGTAAAAATTTGTAGATGTTATACAAATTTACCGGAAACTGTCAAAACACATCTCCTCCTTAGCTTCTTGAGAGATTTCAACCAAATTTGGCTTGAAGCATTCTGTGGACTTAGATTCTAGATGGTCTGTTCAAATTTTTAATTGGGCAATTTATTGGGTTAAAGTCTTAGATTTTGTAGAAAATTCACCCGAAAGTGTCAAAATGCATCTCATCCATAGCTGCTTAGCAGATTTCAACTAAATTTTCATGGAGGGATCGTATAGTGGTAGGCTGTAGAAAATTAATTCAGATTTTTGATTGGTCAATTTTTGTGGTGAAAATCTAATTTTATAGAAAAAGTTACCGGAAAGTGCCAAAACGTATCTCCTTAGCTTCTTGACTGATTTCACCCAAATTTGGCTATCTAGAAGGATCCTATTGAGGTATGGTCTAGAACCTGTATTCAGATTTTTGATTGGTCAATTTTGTTGGTGAAAATCTTAGGTTTTATTTTTTTTAAATTAGCCACAAGTTTCAAAACATATCTCCTCATTAAATGCTTGGTAGATTTCAACCTAATTTGGCTGAAATGACACTATGGGTGTGGGCCTCTCAACTTGTATACAGAATTTTTATTGGTCAGTTTTTTTTATTAAAATCTTAGATTTTATAAAAAATTTACCAGAAATTGTCAAAACGCTACTAATGATGACCACTTGGTAGATTTCAATCTAGTTTGGCTAGAATGACCCTATGGGTGTAGGTTTCAGAACCTTCAGTCTTTAAACACATTTAGGTGGAACGACCCTATGATGATAGGCTTCAAGAAATTGAATGAGAATTCTGACTGGTCAATTTTCTTGGTGGCCATTTTGGATTTTCCGAAAGTTAGATCATGTCTTTAAATGTAAACGGTTCAAATGCTAATGATCCAGGTGAGCGTCACAGGCCCTTGGGCCTCTTGTTTAATTTTTAATCATAGAAACGTAATCACGATTTTTGATTTAATTACGTAATTGCGCAAGCCACCGGTCATAGTATGGTTGTGATCGCTAATGGTCCCACTGTGGTTGTTAGCTCCCCTGGCCTGAAAGGCCAAGTGAGCTTATGCTATGGCGACCATCCGTCGTCCATCCATCCATCTGTCAACTTTTCCTTTAAACGATTTCGTCTCAAGAACCACTGGGCCGAAATCAATTATATTTGGCAGGAAGCATCCTTAGGGCATAGGGATCCAAGTTTGCTCAAATGAACCCGATCGGCCAATTTGGCCAGCGGCCATCTTGGATTTAAGCCCATTTTAGGAAATGTCTTTAAAAATCTTCTTCTCCGAAACCGCTTAGGGGATTGATGCAAATCTCATGAAATATGATCTAGGGCAAGAGCTGAACGAAGTTTGTTCAAGGGAACTTGATTGGTCAAATGGTTCAGCGGCCATCATGGTTGACGTAGTTATTACGAAAATGACTTCTCCAGAACCGCTGAAGGGATCGGGCCGAAATTTGGCAGATATAATTAGGGCCTAAGGGCCATTAAGTTTGTTCAAGAGAAGTTGATCGGTAAAAAAACATGGCCGCCGTGGGGCAATCAAAATATAGCGTGTTTGGCGGCCATATTGGATTTTTTTATTTTATGGATTTTGAGGCCGAAATTGGTTTTGTATGTATTTTGCGGTATTCTGATTACAAATTTGCAATTTTCGAAACTGTCGGATAAACGATAATCTTGGATCATTTTCCCGTCAAAAGCTCCCATACTAAAGCAATGGAAAAATTTTAATGTTTTCTTCTCGAGAACTTCTGTGCCGATGTCAATTATATTTGGCAGGAAGTATTCTTAGGGCATAGAGATTCAAGTTTGTTCAAATGAAGCCGATCATCCAATTGGGGCGGTGGCCATCTTGGATTTTGGCCGGATTTTAGAAACGTCTTTAAAAATCTTCTCTGAAACCGCTTGGGGGATTGATGCAAACTTCATGAAATATGATTTAGGGCAAGTGCTGAACCAAGTTTGTTCAAGGGAAATTGATTGGTCAAATGGTTCGGCGGCCATCTTGGTTGACCTCGTTGTAGCGAAAATGACTTCTTCTCCAGAACCGATGAAGGGATCAAGCCGAAATTTGGCAGATATGATTAGTGCCTAAGGGCCATTAAAGTTTGTTCAAGAGAAGTTGATCCGTCAAAAAAACATGGCCGTCGTGGGTCAATCAAAATATAGCATGTTTGGCGGCCATATTGGATTTTTTTATTTGATGGATTTTGAGGCCGAAATTGGTTTTGTACCTGTTTTGGGGTATTCTGAGCTCATATTTGAAATTTTTTAAACTGGCGGATAAATGGTTTGGCGGCCATCTTGGATCATTTTCCAGCCAAAAGTTCCCATACTAAAGCAATGGGAAATCTTTAATGTTTTCTTCTCGAGAACTTCCTGGCCGATTTCAATTATATTTGGCAGGAAGCATCCTTGGGGTGTAGAGATTCAAGTTTGTTCAAACGAAGCCGATCGGCCAATTGAGCCGGTGGCCATTTTGGATTTTGGCCGAATTTAAGAACATCTTTAAAAACTCCGAAACCGCTTATGGGATTGATACAAACCTGATGAAATATGACATAGGGCAAGAGCTGACCTAATTTTGTTCAAGGGAACTTGATTGACGAAATGATTCAGTGGCCATCTTGGATGACCTTGTTTCCGCAAAAACAACTTCTTCCTCAGGCCGAAATTTGTGATGTATGATGAGGCACTAAGGGCCATTAAAGTTTGTTCAAGAGAAGTTGATCCATACCAAAAAATGGCCGCCGCGGGCCAATCAATATATAGCGTGTTTGGCGGCCATATTGGATTTTTTTATTTGATAGATTTTGAGGCCGAAATTGGTTTTATGTATGTTTGTGCGTATTGTGATTTCAAATTTGCCATTTTCGAGACTGTCGGATAAATGGTTTAGCGGCCATCTTGGTTCATTTACCCGCCAAAATCTCCCATGCTAAAGCAGTGGGAAACTTAAAAGGTATTCTTCTTGTGCCATCTTGGATTTTGGTCGATTTTTGGAAATGTCTTTAAAAATCTCCAAAATCGCTTGGGGATCAATTCAAAATTCATGAAATATCATCTAGGGCAAGAGCTGCACGAAGTTTGTTCATGGGAACTTGATTGGCCAAATGGGTTGGCGGCCAACTTGGATAATCTATTTTTTGGTAAAACAACTGAGTGAATCGGGCCGAAATTTGGGAGATATAATCTAAATGCACCATATGCCACTAAAGTTTGTTCAAGGGATGGAGCTACATCAGAAATATGGCCACAGTAGGCCAATCAAAATGTAGTACTAAGCCAATTTCAATTATATTTGGCATAGGGATCCAACTTTGTTCAAATGAAGCTGACTGGCCAATTTGGCGGTGGCCATCTTGGATTTCAACCGATTTTAAGAAATGTCTTTAAAAATCTCCGAAACCGCTTAGGGAATCGATTCAAAACTCATGAAATCTCATCTAGGGAAAGACATAAGCCAAGTTTGTTCAAGAAGACTTGATTGACCGCTGGTTCGGCGGACGTCTTGGATGACCTAGTTTTCCTGAAAACGACTTCTTCTCCAGAGCCGCTGAAGGGATCAGGCCGAAATTTGGCAGGTGTGATTAGGGATTAAGCGCCATTAAAGTTTGTTGAAGGGAAGTTGAGCCCTCTAAAAACATGGTCGCCGTGGCCCAATCAAAATGTAGCGTGTTTGGCAGCCATACTGGATTTTTTTTATTTGATGGATTTTGAGGCCAGAATTGGTTCTATATATGTTTTGGGGTATTCTGAGCTCATTTGCCATTTTCAAAACTGTCTGATAAACGGTTTGGTGGCTGTCTTGGATTATTTTCCCGCCAAAGGCAGCCATACTAAAGCAATGGAAACTTTAGTGTCTTCTGAAGAACTGCTAGGTCGATTTTAATTATATTTGGCAGGAAGCATCCATAGCGCAAAGGGATCCAAGTTTGTTGAAATGACGGTGATCGGCCAATTGGGCCGGTGGCCATCTTGGATTTTGGCCGATTTTTAGAAATGTCTTTAAAAATCTTCTCCGAAACCAATTGAGGGATCGATTCATAACTCATGAAATATCATCTAGGGCAAGATTTTGTTCAAGAGAACTTGATTGACCAAACAGTTCGGCGGCTATCTTGGATGAACTATTTTTTCCGAAAACAACTCCAGAACCGCTGAATGGATCGGGCCAAAGTTTGGGAGATTGATTATGTGATAAGGGCCATTAAAGTTTGTTCAAAGGAAGATGAGTTGTAAAAAAAACATGGCCGTCGTGGGTCAATCAAAATATAGCATGTTTGGCGGACATATTAGATTTTTTTTATTTGATGGATTTTGAGGCCGAAATTTGTTTTAGAAATGTTTTTGGGTATTCTGATCTCAAATTTGCAATTTTCAAATCTGTCGGATAAGCGGGTTGCCGGCCATCTTGGATAATTTTCTAGCAAACAGACTCCCAGACTAAAGCAATGGGAAATTTTTTATGTGTTCTTGAGACCTACTGGGCTGATTTCAATTATATTTGGTAGGAAGCATCCTTAGGGCATGGAGATTTAGGTTTGTTCAAAGCCCTCTGACACTGCTGGGCTGAATTCAACCAAATTTAGTATGTCAGTTACCCATATCAATGTGGGTGGGGGATGGGGTCAAAAGGTCATGAAATTG
This sequence comes from Chaetoderma sp. LZ-2023a, assembly GCA_034401795.1. NCBI lineage: Eukaryota > Metazoa > Mollusca > Caudofoveata > Chaetodermatida > Chaetodermatidae > Chaetoderma > Chaetoderma sp. LZ-2023a. Next base: position 144,912,084 of record CM067359.1, read on the forward strand.
ATTGTAATGCAACTCCTCTGACACTGCTGGATGGAATTCAACCAAATTTATTATGTCAGTTACCCATATCAAGGTGGAGTGGATGAGCACATTTACATTTGGCCCTTCCCCCTGGATGTGTGGAATGGGGTCAAAAGGTCATGAAATTGATTGTAATGCAACTCCTTTGACACTATTGCCCGAAATTCAGCCAAATTTGATATGTGAGTTACCCATACGATTGTGCAGTACAATAGGACATTTACATTTGCTCCACACCCCACCCCCACCCCAATGGCTTGTGTGGTGAGTCAGAAGTTCAAAGCAGTGAATGTGGGGATTTGAGATGATATGTCATCGACGGATCAATCTAGATGTATTTGTATTTGACCAAGTGTTTTTGACCACAAGCCTGAGACCCAGAGTCATAATGTGGTCTGTAGCAACAAACATGCTCTCTCCCCCCCATCTCTCTCTCTCTCTCTCTCTCTCTCTCTCTCTCTCTCTCTCTCTCTCTCTCTCTCTCTCTCTCTCTCTCTCTCTCTCACGTACATGTAGTAAAAGTTACTCGCCATATGAAGAATTAAATTATGTTATAAGTTGGAACCTATTAAAGGGTGATGTTTCTACTATCATGGCTCTGTAAACATCAAAGAAAACTGTTGTCCTGTCAATAATACTATAGTTTCATCGCTTGGTTAAATCTATGTTCACCAACCAGTGTATAACAACAGTGTAGGCTAACCATGTAAGTCATAAAAAATGGTCAAGAAAATATATATATTTCCTTATAGAATGTCCATTTAGAGGTCAAAAGAAGACTATTTTAGAAAATTTATGGACCCAGTCATTCCAGTTGTAAAATGTCTAAAATATTCTTCTCTTGGCCTGCAAATGGGCATTCCTCAAGACCCGTACAGCGTTGGTTTTGGCCGTCTCATATATCCAAATACGGTTCCTGTCACCTACGTTTCATGGAAAGTCAAATGAAATATATTCTTTCAGATGTGACAGTAAAGGTACGTAGATTGATACTTGTGCCTATATTTCGAGAATGTCTGGTGTTTATGTGAAGTGCTGTTTTTCTCATGCAGATTTTTTTGCAAGCACACCATCTAAGAAAAAAGGAGCGAGTACAAGCAAGTCTCCCTCGACACCAAAAGTGTCTAAAGTTCAACCAAAGAAAGAAGCTGTAGGCACAGATGCTGCCTCACCCAGTCATTGTAAGTACTTGTACATACTTTTGCTTAAATTTCTTAGTTATTGTCATCAAAGTTTGAAATTAGCCCTTTGATGTCTGAATATGGTTACGGGAATCTAAATATCTGCTTATTGCTTATTATCTGCTGGCCAAGAGATCTATTTTTTCCAGGTTTACCACTGGCATGCCGGTTTCGGTTATTGGTTAGACATTGAAATTAACCTTTTAATGTCTAAATTTGGTCACGAAAATCTAAATATTTGTTTATTGAAAAAGAAAGTTCATTTGCAGGCCAGGAGAAAATTTTTTTTTTTAATTTACCACTAGAATGACTGACTCGATTATCGAGCCAGGCATTCTAGTGATAAATCTTCTAATATTGTTTTCTCTTCACCTGCAAATGAACATTCCTCAAGATCACTGTCATGACTGTAGAGGTCAATTTTGAATGAGTATTTGGTGCATTGTGTTAAGTAGCTGATAGGCCGCAATTAGACAACTGCTGATTATGCGCACAGGATGTGCCAAGGTTCAACCGTTGTCTAATTCACCTTTCCAGAGTATCCATCGATGATTTGACATCATATGACGTCATAATCAGCTAAGCGGCGTGTAGGATGACATCATAATCATTACGTCAGAATTGATTCTATTAAGACCGTCTTTAACTCTTAATAGTCCGACACATAAGAATTGTATGTCTCTACTCTTTAATAAACATGATGTTGAAAATTTTGAAACTAATTTGACTGGGTCCCATAGACAGCAACAGCACCCAATCAAATTAGTTTCAAAATATTCAACAGCTAACCTGTATAGTTTTCTGGAAATTAATTGTCAGGGAGTTCAGAGATCGATCGATCCCAACACGAGTGAGATGTGGGTGGAGCTTACCTAGAGAGGGGCGGGATATAGCTAAAAATGCAAAGGTCCACTGCAGTCTATCAGACACGTAACGCCGTGTAACACATACCAATGTGCCTGTCGTAATTAGATCAACTCGTACACCAAATGCCATTGGTTTGAATCCTGCCTCGATCTGATGACCAACCTGCGTGAAACCGGCTGTAGAGTGGATGAGTCTCATAACCTGGATCCAAGCTAAACTTGCCGACTAGAAACTCGCCGCAGTCACTGCAGGATTTTGCGAGATTTCGTGTTTGTTGACATTTTATGAAAAAATGGCCGTTAGGAGAATTACAATTGCTGATATTTTAATTTTCCATACTTTTTCCATAGCGGTAACACAAAATATCATAACATTTATGTACGTTTTTATCACGTTTCATTTTGGTAAAAAGAGATAGCCCATCGGGACATTTACTTAAAGTTTGTGATTTCTGTGATTTTCAGCAACTACAGCAAAACCTCCACCAACACCTCCTTCCCACGCTTCCTCTGGTTCTTCAGGGGGACACCAAGGTGGTGGCGATGGAGAAAGAGATAATTCATTCCGAGAGTTTCGTCGTCTTTGTGCTGAGGTAGCAGAGGAGAGCAGCTATAATAGCAAGACTCAGCTTGTGACTCAGTACCTGAAGAATGGCAGTACTGGTGGTACGTAACATTAATGAAGATTTCAACATGGAAACTTCTGTCTGATATTCACTAAGCATAAATTTCAATTTCATCAAATGAATATTCGTGCGTGCGTGCGGGTGTGTGTGTGTGCGTGCGTTACGCCATAATTCAGATAAAAGAACCTGGACCGAGATTTGACCAAATTCTGAATCTATAGATATCTCTGAAACTACTGGTCAGATTGTGCTCAAATCTTAACATGATAAAGTGTGTGACCATTCACTAGGATCCCCAAACTGTGTGCAGAATCCAAAGAAATCAGGACAATCTGATTTGGAAAATCCGAAAAAAATTCAAAAAATCTGAAGAAACTGAAAAAATGGGAGAGTAGGAGTCTGCAATCTCTGATCGTTCTTGTTTCTAGAGGCTATTGGTCAATTTTAGCATTCAAACAAAGAGTAACTCTTCGACCAGCACTTCTTCTAGGGTGTTTCAAACCATTCAAGCTACTTTGCCTTTTTTCAGAATCAAGAAGATACACAATCACTATTGTTGATTTCCTTGCGAATACATGCTGAATCTCAATTTATACCATTGGAATTGATAATAAACTAGACTAGGTTAACTATTGAACCATACCTTTTATAGTGTTAGAGCTATTGCATTTTACCTGTGTATATAAGAATGTTTCCTGTATGATTAACAGTTACGTGTAAATTCTGTCATGTTTTGGAAGTTACATTGTTACGTATATTTGTCTACGGTTATTTCACCGATAAATTTTTTAACCTTTCTAAGTTATAGATAGCATAGTCATGATATCCATCCAGTATTGCATAGATATCCATCCAGCATATGACATCATAATCAACTACGCAATGTGTAGGATGACATCATAATCAATGACATCATGAATGACATAGATACGTATGTCACGAACTCATAATTGAAGATGAACTAAGCGTTGTAGTATGAATTGTATGTCTTTACTATTTCATAAACATTCTGTTGAATATTTCGAAACTAATTTGACTGGGCGCTGCAGCACTCAGTTAAATTAGTTTCAAAATATTCAAGAGCTTACTTGTATAGTTTTCTGGAAATCAGTAGTCAGGGATTTCGGGGATCGATCCCAACACGGGTGAAGCGTGAATGGAGCTTAACTAAGGATGTGCGGGACAAAGCTAAAACTGGAAAGGTCCATTATGTTAAATACAGATGATGTTCAGTACGTTGTGTTGCTGATGTTTCCTTAATTATTGTATAATAAATTTTTTAGATGGTTTTAAAGGAGACACATTCCTGCTGCTCAAGTTGCTGTTGCCTGGTGTTGTCAAGTTGGTTTACAACTTAAACAGTAAACAGCTGGTGAAGCTATTCAGTCAGGTAGATGAATATTTAACCCTTTAATGATCAAGTCGGCTAAAGCTGAGCACTACAGTTGTTATTACACCACAAAAACATCCATTACCGTTCAATCACTACTTGCTAAATCAAATATCTGCATTTAGCTATCAGAATAAAGTTTTTATTCTTGCCTATACACTCCCTAATGCCTATACCATCACCATGTAGACCCTACACCAGGCTTCTGGTAGAGGGACCCCCTGCATTAGCCTTACAATAGACTGGCACCAGTCTGTACTCACTCCTTGGTGACGCTTGTCACTAAGCACGCTCGCGCATGCGCAGTAGGTCCCACTTGTGAAAACTGAATCACTTTTCAAATATTCTGCTAGCTATACAGTACTGTCAGCTATCAAATCGATATAAAAGTTTTAGCTTGCTAACTAGAAACTTTCCAGTTATCACGAGGTTGACTCGGGAATGCCTACCATGAAGTCTATTCTTCCTAAGTTATGTTTAACTTATATATCATGGTGTTTTAGAGGTGTTTGTAACTCTAACGTTTGGAGTTACCAGTTTTCGTGTCACTACTCCCGTTTTCGAGGTTAGAGTAACCATGCC